>CAIGQS010000083.1:0-284842 GCA_903798195.1 Danio kyathit
AAGAATGACCAGTCTGTCAGATGAAGAAGAGCCGGAGTCAGAGATTCAAATAAATAAATAAAGTTTACTGAAGATAGTTTGCAGTTTCATCAGCAGAAGCCAGCTTCAACACTCACAATGAGTTCCCAGGCCGCTCTGCCTTACAGTACAACAATGCAGCAATTATACTCTTTACACAATGTCATTTTCTGCGTCATACATATAGGTGTTCTAACCTGATTGGTTAAAACACAGATAGACTAGGAAAATTTCCACGTGGGTGCGTGCGTACAATTCTGAACAATATCTTAAGCATAAGGTCAGACATCCAATAGACCGTTTATATCTGACTCCAGACCTGTTATAAGTACCTACAATCAAATAGAGCACACACACTTAAAGTACAATCTGTTTCTTATCCAAGGCTGAGTGTACTTCTCAGCCGTCTTTATCAAAACTGGTTAAAAACCAGTATAACCTACATTCAGACAGTTAAATTCTCACTACACCAAGTCTATCTTGAATAAAAAGTAAAATCACTTTAAAAGAATTAACCGCAAAAATAGCAAAATCACTTAAGACATTTTAGATACTGTAGTACTAACTCATAGAAATAACACTAGAAACAATAGAAGTTGTTTCAAGTCCTCAGCCGTTCATTTAAACTCAAGGTCTCCGTGACCTCTGACCTAGTTTGGTGGCACCTGAAAATAGTTTCAAAGAGACAGGCAATGCACTGAACATTCTTACATAAAGCCGTGTATTTAACTTATTCGCTAGTTGAAATCAATGCAAAGTTAAATAGTCGTTCAAATAATCAATTAATTATCTTTAATGAAAATAATGAGAAATTAGATGATGAGGAAAGGATAAACATCCACGCTGAGATGGATGGGACTGGATGGGATGGTAGAAATCCGAATCCTTCAGGTAAATTATTAAACTATTTGCAAGTGTGCAATGTGCTCAAATATGGTTATCGGTTCATAATAAAGTTGAAACACATTGTTAGATTTTGCTGTATTTGGCTTTAACCTTCTTGGGTGGCTCGCCACTGAATAGATGACTCTAATACATCAAATAAGTAAGCTGACCAAAGTTCTTAAGGGGAGAAGATTTTATTGAAGACAATGAATAGTCCAGTTCCTCAGCAGTGATGTTAACTCAACTGTCTGCAAGTAACTTAACCCAAAGTACTGTCTGTGAGACACTACTTTATAACAAAGGACGTAATCCCCTGGAGATTACCCAACTGCTTTGGTTGGGTCACAACTCTTGAGTTCCTTTAGGTCACATTTGGTTCACACCTTTTCAGATGCAGATACTTGCTTGCATATGAAACAAGCCGCACAGTCTACCAACATATAGAGTTATTTTGTGTTCTTGCAGCCTGGTAGCAACTCTCACAACCTGATACTGGGCTGTGACCCCTGATCTACACTACAAAACAGTTGTCAAAATCTTCACCCCTCTTCAGTTATTGAGTTTAAGTCATCAGGTGTTCAAAGGGTGTAGTTTTCAGTAACTTGATATGTGTTCAAGAGTTCTTATTTGTTTGGCATGCTGTCCCAGGAGAGAGCTTTAAGCTCATAAAAAAATTCGAGCCCTGGGCTCCCTTCCGTAAGCAGGGCAAGAGGCGAGTTTGAGCTCTCGATGAACTCCCCCGACTTGTTTCTGTTCTGATGACAGATATAGGGATGGATATAGGGATGGCTAAAGATATATGGCTCACTAAGAACTTGACTATGGGGCCCAATTTAGAATGTTCAATTTACTTAGGTCATGTGTTTTTGGACTGTGGGAGGAAACCAGGGGACCCGGGGGGAAACCCACGCGAGCACAGGGAGAATGAGCAAACTCCGCACAAAACTCAACTGGTTCAGTAGAGACTTTAACCTGCGACATTCTTGTTGTGAGGAACAGTGCTTACCACTGGGGTGCTGTGTTGCCCAACCTAGAAAGGAGGGGGAGTAGGGGTGGGAGGGGGATTTTTCAAGATGAAGATGACTGTGGTAAGAAACTCTGATTACTTATAGTGAGTCACGAATCATCTGATTAGTGTATCATGTGTTAGCTAATTCGGGACCAGCCGTGGACAATCATAAGCATGTGGTCCTCTCGAAAGTAGTTTATAAATAAACTTCACATCAATGAACAACAAAACTACATGAAAAAGCTGCCGTTTTAAATATGTGTGGACAAGGGCTTATTTTTGAGCATTCTGCTCTCCATTGTGAAGCTTCATGTGAGGGCTGAGACTTCTTTTACATTTAAAGCCTTTTCCACACTCACTGCATCTGAAACGCTCTTTTGAGTGAGTCTTCATGTGTTGCCTAATGGAGTCTTTGCGTGTGAGATTCTTTCCACACTGATCACATGTGAACACTATGGTTCCAGTGTGACCATTCATGTGGTGCATGAGGCTAGCTTTGGTTCTGAAGCTCTTTCCACAATGAGCACATACAAACGGCTTCTCTCCGGTGTGACTTCTCATGTGGCGATTGAGTGTGCTTTTACATGTGAAACTTTTACCACACTCTGTGCTTGTGTAAGGTTTCTCTCCAGTGTGAATCCTCATGTGGACGCCAAGGTTTTGTTTTTGAACAAAACTTTTCCCACACTGTGTGCAAGTGAATATTATCTCTCCAGTGTGAATTCTCATGTGCACTGCAAGGTTTCCTGTATCATTGAAGCTTTTTCCACACTGTTGGCATGTGTACGGCCTCTCTCCAGTGTGAATTTTCATGTGCACTGCAAGGTTTCCTGTATCATAGAAGCTTTTTCCACACTGTTGGCATGTGTATGGCCTTTCTCCAGTGTGAGTTCTCATGTGAATTTAAGGATGCCATTTTGCTTAAAACTCTTTCCACACTGAGGGCAAGAGTAAGGCTTCTCCCCCGTGTGAATTCTCATGTGCACTGCCAAGTTCCCACTAGTATAGAAGCTTTGTCCACACTGTTGGCATGTGTATGGCCTCTCTCCAGTGTGAGTTCTCATATGGATTTTAAGGGTGCCATTTTGGTTAAAAATCTTTCCACACTGAGGGCAAGAGTAAGGCTTCTCCCCAGTGTGAATTCTCATGTGCACTGCCAAGTTCCCACTAGTATAGAAGCTTTGTCCACACTGTTGGCATGTGTATGGCCTCTCTCCAGTGTGAGTTCTCATATGGATTTTAAGGGTGCCATTTTGGTTAAAAATCTTTCCACACTGAGGGCAAGAGTAAGGCTTCTCCCCAGTGTGAATTCTCATGTGCACTGCCAAGTTCCCACTAGTATAGAAGCTTTGTCCACACTGTTGGCATGTGTATGGCCTCTCTCCAGTGTGAATTCTCATGTGGGTTTTAAAGCTTTGTTTTTGACAAAAACTCTTTCCACACTGTATGCAGATGTAGGGTTTCTCCCCAGTGTGAACTCTCATGTGAACATCAAGGTTTGGCTTTTGACTGAAACTCTTTCTATTCTGTTTACAGCTGAAATTACACCTAGATTTGGATTTCCGAGGTCTTCCACGTGATGAAGTCTTTTTAGTCAGTGTGGGTTTTTCATCAGTCGTTATGTCTTGGTGTTTCTCTTTCATTTCATTCCGTTGATGAGTCTCTTCTTTCAGCACCATCAGGCCTTAAAAAAAAAAAAAAAAAAAGTTAACTGAAGTATGAAGGCACAAAGCGACAAGCTTTGTTTCGCCCACAAATTAAAATGACCTTACCATTTACTCTTCGTCGTGTGGTTATAAACATTTTCTTTCTTCTGGAACACAAAGTAAGCCAGCGTTTTATCAAAATATCTTATTTTGTGTTCAACAGAATCAAGAAACTCATAAAGGTTTAAAACCACACGAGGGAGAGTAAATGGTGAGGCTATTTCATTCTTATTTTGAACCTTTTTTTACAAGACGTAAAATAAATCTTTGGTGTTCCCAGAATGTGTCTGAGGTTTCGGCTCAAAATCAGATCATATACCTTGCAGAATATTTCATTTTGGGGGTCAGAGGAAAACCAAGCTCTTTTCAAGAGTTCACACTTAGCTGATGATCAATATAAGCGTAATTGGTCCCATGGGTAAGCGTCCCATGACAGAGCCCTAAGCTCGAAATATCCTTGAGGCTGGGGCTCCCTCCCATTAGATGGCCGAGAGGGCAGTTCGAGCTCAGGAAGGTTTAGAAAACTCCCCTGCTTGTCGTCGTGTGAGAACTGTAAACTAAGATTGTCTTAGGTAATAATTTGGTTTAGTCGATTGGCTATGGTGTATGTTTTTGGACGTTGGGAGGAAACCGGGGAACCCAAGGGAAACCCATGGGAACACAGGGAGAACATGCAAACTCCGCACAGAAACGCCAACCGGCCCAATAAGAGGCCGAACCAACGGTATTCTTCTTGGGGACTTCAAGACCAAGATAACTGTAGTGAAAGCTCTGGTTATTTATAGTGTGTCCATAATCATCTAATAGGGTGGATTACGAAGCTAATGAGGTGCCAGCCGTGTTGATCATAAGCACGTGATCCTCTCGAAATTAGTTTATAAATAAACCACACTTCAAGAGTTCACACTTAGCTGATGATGAATACAAGCGTAATTGGCATGCTGTCCCGGGAGAGAGCCCTGAGCTCGTAATATCCTGGGGCTCCCTCCCATTAGAAGGGCGAGAGGGGAGTTCGAGCTCAGGAAGGTCTCGAGAACTCCCCAAAATGCTTTTAGCTCGGCATAGCAGCCGCGTATTGAAGTGCCCCCCAAAATGGGAGTCGGGTTTAGGGGGGGCTCCGAGTGGGTTAGGGTTGGTGAGTGGTACCTAGCGGAAGGAAGGAGAGTAGCTGAGGAACTAGATTGCTGGAAAATTGGAAAAGTAGCAGAGTAATCTCGATGCTGAAAGAAGGTAAGTAGCGGAGGAACTCAACGCTAGGAAGGGTAGGGGAGTTGTAGAGGGGATGGGGAAAGAGCAGAAGCATTCAATGCTTGAAGGAAGGAAAGGTGGTGCGGAGAATTCAACACGGGAAGGAAGCGAAATACAGAGAAGATTTTATACTGGTAGCCTGGGGAAAAACGTGTTGCTCCTGTTGGGGTCGGGGTTCAGGCACTCTGGGGAGAGAGCTAGGGGGAGATTATGGCTGGAATAAGAGGGCTGAAAAAAAAAGGGGGGGGGGGGGGATAAAGGAGGCAGAGTTCAATTGTGTCCTAGTATTCAGGATGGGGGTGTCGTCTGGTGAGAGACAGTTGGGCTTCTTGAGATGGAGTCGGCTGAATCGGAGGTAGGTATTAAAGGCGTCCAAGGACCAGCAGCCGAGGTCCTGGATCTAATTTGGGAGAGCCCGTTGTAGGCTGCTGTAGTGCGGCTCCGATTCTGAAGAATGGCTGGAGAATGAATCGGGGGGAAAAGTCTAATAAGCGTAGTATTCCTTGAGGTGTTTGGAACCAAAATAATTACTGGACGGTTAGCGTCGTCAGTAAAATATGGGGAGGAAGAGTTGGGATTTCTTTAGCTGTAGGAGTGTTTGAAATGGGAGTGTGGGAGAGAAGTCAAAAATGTAAATAGTGGCTTTTGTGAATTTAGTTTGTTTTACTCTGTAGGATAAAGAAATCACCTCCTTCCCCATCAAGCAAAGTTAAAAAATTGCGAGGTGTCTCAATAAGAGCATGGGCAACTGTGAATGAAAGCGCCTTTTGTTAATGCAAGGTATGATAGCTTTGTTGTCACAGTGTGCAAGGATGGTAGCGGTGGCCATTCGTTCCCCCGCAGGATGACAGATGGATGGAGAGCTGAGGATATGGGGCGTGTCTTGTCTGGTGGTCCTGGAAGAACCTCTTGAAGACAAAGTAGGTAAAGCGACAGTGAAATGTAGTTTAAACCCCTTAGTGATATAGAATTTGTTGAAATGCAATGCATCTAACGGCGAGTCAATGGATGAAAGAGTATTCCATTTGTCAGAATGTCCTTCTTCCATTCATAACAGTCAAGTGGGAAGTTTGTCTCTTTGCCATTTTCACATCCAACCAACGTGTCATTATAAAGTTACATATGACACTTGTGTATGGACACATGAGTCACTGGTGTATTACGATTGGACTTCTGTGCTTGATGTGTTGAATGCTCTCACTGGTTGGACAATAATCTTTTCAGAAGTTAAGAGGCTATCAGATGTGGCAGAGTTTTTATATATATATATATATATATATATATATATATATATATATATATATATATATATATATATATATATATATATATATATGGCTGATTCCATGAAAATGTCAACCTTATCATGAAAAAATAAACTTTTGACCAAAATAACAAAACCAATTTAAATTTGCTCATAAAGGTCTGTATTTTATTGTTATGATGTGCTTTTGTCGAATTTTTAAGGAAATTGCTTTGTTTATCCATGAAATATGAGGATTGTGCCAATTGGAAATTTCTGTTTCATCAAAACACATTGCATGCTTTCAAAAAAGAGGTTAAAGACAGACTTTTTCCATGTTTTATTTTAACAGTAAGCATTCTGCAGAAGGATTGGGGTCTGTAGTATAAATAATTACCCTCACTTTTTTATAACATCGCTGTCTTTTTAATTTATGAGCTACATATTTAAGACATCACGCAGCTTCGATCACGTGTCACGTCCGTAACGATTTAATGAAAAAGTTTATATTGTGTAATAAATATTAGCACAAATAAAATGAAACTATACATACAAAGCCAAAATATGTCCATGCTCATTATGATTAACAATTCATCTCAGGTCTTTTTTTCCCCTTTGAACACAATATAGTGAATTGAGAAACTTTTACAATAATTAGGAGCAGTAAACCTGTCAGGCTAAATAGTTTAAATGAATAATTGACTTCTGCTGTCTTCATTTGTTTCATAAACACAGATTTCTTTACAATTTAAAACAGCATCTTTGGATATCTTTTCTGCTGGAGATACTGTTGTCCTAAAAAAACTGAAAACAAAACAAAAGGTAAAAAAAAAAAAAAACCTTACATAATAATTTTCAAATTGTGGTATACTTTGAAAACAGTTATCGTCCCATGCCTAAGCAGCATAACACTGTTTTTAGGATCTAAAAATTCATTCTTTAAAAAAGTCTCAAGCAAAAAGATTCCAATGGCGGCACCTGCTGGTACGTGAAGAATATGGTCAATATTTTGAGAATTTCTGACAGACTTTACACTCAATGTTTGCATATCATCAGCATGCTGTAATCCATTTCTTAAGCAGCAAAAGTCATTTTTAGACTAGTTTGTTGGCCAGTTCCCAGCAAACACAAAACGTTCCCAGGACGTTCTCGGAACGTTCCCTGAAGGTTTTCAGAACGTTCTGGGAACGTCCCCACAACAAACACCCTAACGTTCCATGTTGGTTAGCCAGGAAAGTTTTCTTGACGTCAGTAGGACGTTCCCTGCAGGTTCGCGGAACGTTCCCCTGATGTCCCCTGCCGGTTTGCAGAATGTTCCCAGGAGGTTCCCTGCAGGTTCGCGGAACGTTCCCGTGACGTCCCCTGCTGGTTTGCAGAATGTTCCTGGGATGTTCCCTGCAGGTTCCCAGAACGTTCCCGGGACGTCCCCTGCCGGTTTGCGGAACGTTCCCGGGACGTTAGCGCAACGTTCCCAGAAGGTTCCCTAAACAGTCTTCAAATGTCTGCATTAACGTGCTTACACACAAATAATCAGACCAAAGAATTAACTTTTTTCATTGTTTATTGTTCAGAAAACACAGATAGTATGAACCATAACTGGTACATTTTAAAAATAGACATTTTAAACAACAAAACTGAATTGCAAACATTTACAGTGTAATAAATTACACACAATATCAGGCTAATTCTTAGAAATATATATATACACATACACAAAACAAAAGTTAAACAACAAAAATACTATATTGATTTGCAAAAGTTATTCATTTAATATAATTTTAAATATAATATATATTATTCTAAGAATTATATATATATATATATATATATATATATATATATATATATATATATATATATATATATATATATATATATATAAACATGTAAATATATACACACACATTACATGACATTTTAAACAACATAATTGATATTTATATATTAAGTGTAATAAATATGATTCATAACTGGTAAATTCTTAAAATAATTAGCATTTGGACAATATTTATAAAAATAAGACATTTTAAACAAAAATATATGCATGTTTCAGGTGTGATAAATAATATTCATATAAATATCCTCCATAACTAGTAAATTACTTTTAAAAATATGCATTTGCAGAACAATATATTTGTAAATAAGACATTTTAAACGACAAAGTACAAAATTAATTTGCAAATGTTTCAAATGTAGTGAATCACACTAATAATATATTCCATGACTGGTAAATTATTTAAATAATTTGCTTTTGCAGAAAAAAAATACATAAACAAATTTTTAAACAGCAAAACTGATTAACAAATGTTTCAAATGTAGTGAATCACACTAATAGTATATTCCATGACTGTTACATTATTCAAATAATTTGCATTTGCAGAAAAAAATACATATAAACAAAATATTTTAAACAGCAAAACTGATTAACAAAGGTTTCAAATGTAATTCATTATATAAACTTTAATATAATAAAAGAGGGAGAGAAACCTTTTAAAATTAAAATCTAATATTGGACATTTATCTGCATTATTTGTTTACCATGTTTAAAATTATGTGGGCCTAACTTTAAAACCACAAAAAATAGCTTCCTAGGTCACATTTTAGTGTCTCACCTGCCTTTCACCTTCTGCATTGTTCAAAGGATTTAGCAAACTTTTGGCTTGAGTTAATTGTATATTACAGGCAATAATAATAAAAAAAAAAACATACAAAATGGTCGATAGTAGTGAGAGAACGTGTCTAAGGATGTTACAAAGCTCAGATTTCTTGTTAGTTTCTGTTTTAAACTGTAGGCACCAAAGATGTCATTCTGATGCAACTGTCTTCATGTTCAAGCTTCAAGGGTTGCTTCACCAGGTAGTTCACCTGTAAAAACAAAATGTCAGTAATAAACAACAATTATTATTCATTTTGATAGCAGCTGGAAAAACTGTCTACTTGTTTGCATTAAAGAGTCAAACAATCACATACATAGAGAGAGATAGTAGACGTGCACTTCATTTATAAGTGCACAATCAACAAAGTGCTCAACCTATACATGTTTACCTCTCACAAATTTTTTATTTAAATTTATATTTTCTATAGGAAGCTTTACAATATCATATTTGTGCATACACATTAGATTAGTCAGTACTGAAGCCAAATCTGGAGCATAACTTATGACGACAGTCCAAAATTAGTACACCCAAATTTATGTTAGAGAAAAATATTGAATAAAACATTTAAAAAGTTCAATTTAAAATAAACAAAAAATCCTACAAATTAGTTGACATGTTGTCATTTTTTTCCAAATATTTTGCATGAATTTAAAGTACATATTTATATTTTCACACTAACAAACCATTTAAGAAATTATTAATGACTTTAAATTGTAGCATTATTATCTTTTTATTTGTAAAGATGTTCAATGACTAAACACGCACGCACGCACACACACAATACTTATATTCACTCACACACAAAAATGTAACAAATCCAATATAAATTATGAAAATACATATTTATATTTTGCACTAACAAACCATTTAACAAATTATTAATGACTTTAAATTGTAGCATTATTAATGGGTTAGTTCACCAAAATTTTTTTTTGTATATTTAGATAAATTACTCTTATGTTGTCCCAAACCCCGAGACCTTTGTTATTTTCTGAACAAATTATGATATTTTTTTAATTAAAACGGAGATTCCCACAACCATAGACAGCAAGGATTCAGACACAAGTCCAGAAAAGGCAACAAAAAACTTTCTCAAAACAGACCATGTACCTTCAGGGTTTGAAATGAATATTATCAAGGAATTATTTTTCCACGCTCGTAAAACAAATATAACAACTTTGTTCAACAGTTTCTTTTCTTCCGTGTCAATATAAGACATGTTCAAGAGAGTGCTGTGCTTTTTATTGTGTGTCAAGCTGCTGAAGTGTTACTTCGTATGACCAGTGCCATACTGCCACCTATACTGGCACAGAGGAGAAGAAACTGTTCAATAAAGTTATTATTCTTGTTTTATGTGTGCATAAACGTATTCTCATAGCTTCATAATATTTTGATTGAACCACTGAAAGCATATGGTCTGAGGATTTGTTTGGGTTCCTGTTCTGGATTTTGAGGAGTCTGGAACCTTGCAGTCTATAGAAGATGAGAGAGCTCTCAGATTTAATCTAAAATATCATAATTTGTTTTCTAAAGATAAACAAAGTAGATTTGGAATTAAACAAAAATGAGTAATTAATAGCTTAATTACTTTTTTAATGAACTAATCCTTTAATTATATTTAAATGTCAGTTATTCTTATATTAAATATGTTTATGAACATCAGTGAAAAAAGTACCTGCATGTACATCAAAAAAATCCAGCAACCTGTGTCCGGATGGACCTTTGTTTATCTGCGGTTAAGCAAAAGGTGGAAAAAAGACAAAAATTAGTGATTATGATTTAAATATTGTACATAACCCATATGTTTGGGTCTGGAGGAGGTCAATCTGACCCCGGTGCTCTACGTTGAGTGTGAAAATGAAAAATTGATCCAAAACAAATGATTATGATTGACTAAGATTGGCAATGAATAATTCAGAAATGTGCTTCAACCTGCTAACCAAGAGCTGTGGAAATGAAAAAAAAAATAAAATAAAAACACTGTTTTAAAAAAGTTTTAATAATCCAACAGTGATTACTGGCTAATCAATATCGAAGGGTTTCTTAAACTTGAAAGCTCATGCTGCTCTGTTGCAGGATTGTACCTGGCAGATTGTTGTAATACTGGAGATCTTGATCAGTTGATTCAGCTCTGCTCAACTGGGGCTGGATGGAGATCAGTACTGAAAAGAGAAAAAGATATTATTTGTGGTATATCCCTAAGAATTTAAGAATGTGTAATGATATCTAAAAATGCATAAGATGATAAGAGGAGTAATGCATTTAGAGAGACTTTTCAATTCAATTAAAAAACAAGATTTTAACATTAATTTTCATTATTTAAATAAACTTGAATACAATTATGACATTACTTGGTTGGGTTTAGAGGATAGAATATATAATTTGTATATTATAAATCATTATGTCTATGAAAGTTTCTTATAAACCACATTCGTGTGTGTGTGTGTGTGTGTGTGTGTGTGTAAAACATATATATATATATATATATATATATATATATATATATATATATATATATATATATATATATATATACACATACAAGGCCAATGAGCCTCTCTTCTCCCAGCTTGTTACAAAAGCTTGTTATACTTGCTATAGACTTTGCCTACAAAAAGAGATGACGTTAATTATATCCTAAAACTAACTGTTTACCGTTAGCCTTTGTAAAAAGTACACTATAAAAGTATATCTGTGCGAAGTTGGTTAAATGTCATTGCGTTCATTGATAAAGATAACGTTACTGTACTCACGTTGCCATTCTACAATATACCAGCTCATATAGCCACCTCGAAGGTTTGGTTGAACAGCAGTTCAACAATAAATCAAACTAACACCATTATGACTGTAAAATGATTTAAGTTAATAGATTTGTGTGGTTTTAGAAGATAATATAGCCTCAGACACCGGACTCTGAAGTGGCTAACGTAACGAGTTGACCGTTATAAATTAACCGTTTGCATTTAAATAGCAAGTACCGTATAATCTGATTAATGGTCTCATTAACCTTTACATTCGGTATAAGAATTTCGGTTTATGAACAAATTCACAAGGATTTTGACCTCAAAAGCCCTCAAAAAATACCGAAAACAAAAGACAATCGATAAACCTACCTGATTAGCGCAGCTGGCTGATGACGTCAAGAAGCTGAGTCGGCGTCTGAGTGACAGGTCTTGCGTGCAGAGTTCCAGCCGCCCGTCATTGGTTTGAATTAATCACGTGATACAGTCGACGTCGACGACGCAAATAAATATTAGGCTCGTTTGAGGTGGCCAAAATCTGGAGAAGGGTGTTTCTGCACAACTGGAGTGGCTGCACTTTCAGGACCGCATTTTTAGGGCCGCATCTGTAGGACCCTAGTTTTTTGTGACAACGCCACCTAACGGATTGGAATATAGACGCTTTATTAAGATGGACGACATGGATGGCAAGGAAAGTGTGAGTACCGATTTTCTATTACGTTTTATTATAAACTGTTAAAGCATGTGTTTAATTTGTACTGTTACTGTTTTATACTGTGCAACGTTTATGCAGAAATGCCCGATTAGCCCGCACGATTATCCAACTTTCAAGGGTCTGGGACAAACTTTACGCGACGATTTTTTTTCCAGAGGAGGAGTAAGATATAATATTAAGTATGAGGAGGTTTACACAGCCCAAGTGAGAGCTGCTAAATATAATTAATGTTCTAGAATTCGTTCTAGTTTTATTAAATATTACGACGTTGTTCATTTGTGGCCATGCTTTAATGTTGATTTAATGGCTTAATGACTAAATGTGCACATTAATTAAACAATGATAAAAGCACGTTGATGTGCGAAATGTTTCAGATTTACCTATATTTTATTAGTGTGAAAACTTCCTCTACTCATTGTTTCATCACATTAGCACATTAAAAACTGTGCTGACTGCCTGTTTGCCACACAATATTTGTTATTAGTCTGTTTTTGTCATGGTTTTGTAGTGATGAATGAGATGTTTTGCTGTTTTTATAGTTAGGCTTATTCTACAGGCCTTGAACAAATAGAGTCTCATTGTTTATCACTGTATATAAATGTCTATCAGGTAGGCCTATTTTACCTGGCCACTATGAAGTGATGGCCAATATGATTGGATTTGCATAGGCTTATTGTAGAAAAGAAAACAAACTATAGGAATATTTTCATTGAGATGATCTCAAACTATTGGGTAACACTTTATAATAACTGCATACTATAAATAAATTATAAAGCATTAACAAATAGTTAATCTATTATTTTATTATTTGTTTAGCATTTACTCTACATTAATAGACATTGATAAGCAGATAAGCAGACATTGATAAGTTTGTCTTTGGATTATGCTGAGCAGGTCATTAGAGGTTAGAATATTATTTAAATTTTGTACAATGCTCAGATAACCTTTTTATTACTGATATTTATGTTAACCCAACATTGTTTGTTCTCTGTTTCAGTGAAGTAGAAGAATTTAACAGACAGACAGCCAATTGAGGAAAGAAGGGAGACCATTCAATTGGTGGGTATTGTTCCTATATACTTAAAAATTTGGAGTTTGGAGTTAGGTGTCCTGTTTGATTCTTCCAACAGTGCATAAGTTTAAACCAGAAATATATATTACAGTTAAACATGGTAAAGCAATTTATTAATTTAATAATTGCACAACGGTGTCACAGTGGTGCAGTGGGTAGCACGATCACCTCACAGTAAGAAGGTCGCTGGTTGAAGCCCCAGCTGGGTTAGTTGGCATTTCTGTGTGGAGTTTGCATGTTCTCCCCATGTTGGCGTGGGTTTCCTCCAGGTGCTCCAGTTTCCCCCACAAGTCCAAAGACATACACTCTCAGAAATAAAGGTACGCGAGCTGTCACTGGGGTGGTACCTTTTCAAAAGGTCCATATTGTTACCTCAAAAGTATATATTAGTACCTAAAAATTTTAAAAGGGACATATTTGTACTTTTTAGGTACTAATATGTACCCTTGAGGTATTAATATGGACCTTGTAGCTACTAATTTTTACCTTTTGAAAAGGTACCACCCCAGTGACATCTTGCATACCTTTATTTCTGAGAGTGTGGTAGAGGTGAATTAGGTAAGCTAAATTGTCCGTATACTATAGTGTATGGGTGTGTATGTATATGCATCCGCTGCATAGAACATGTGCTGGATAAGTTGGCGGTTCATTCCACTGTGGCGACCCCAGATTAATAAAGGGACTAAGCCAAAAAGAAAATGAATGAATAATTGCACAACAAATGGTTAATCTTTTGAGTTTATATACATGATTATACATATTCTAGAATATATATATATATATATATATATATATATATAAAACTTGAACTTGATTCTCTCTTCCTCTAATTCCCAGGAGCTGAAGTCTACAGCCAACCAGTCTGAATGCTGCAACTGATTAAACCGTGGGGTCATTTTTGTGCTGTTGTATTGCATTAATGCAAAAATGAGTGTGCGGATATTTATATAAACGTACATTCTTGAATCATTCTTGTGTCTTGACTCTCTACATTCTGGTTTTATATTAGTGACTGCAAATGCTGATCCAACTTGATTTCAATTTATTTTCCCTAATACTGAGCTAATTAGTTCAATCTAAGCGGGTTTTTAAATATACAGTATTTTTCAAGAAATATAAGACTTTTAAGGGACTCAGCTTTTTTGTGTAAAGTTTAAACAACATTTTTCTTTTATATTTTAGGTGTAAATGTATTTGTTTTAATGTAAAATGGTTACTAAAAGCAGTTGTTTCACACTTTAACCTCTGGTGCATTTTACATAAACCACGCTGTTACAAAACTACGGTCCTGGAAATGCAGTTTCACTATATCATCTAATCAGGTAGGTGGCACTGGAAAGCCAGTCCTGAAACTGAAGTTTCCGCTAAATCATCCAATTCGACAGGTGGCGCTGTTACAAAACTATGGTCCTAGAAATGCAGTTTCACTATATCATCCAACCGGGAGGTGGCGCTGCCGCAAAAAACTAGGGTCCTATAAATGCGGTCCTATACATGCGGTCCTGAACGTGCAGCTACTCCAGTTGTGCAGGATCATACTATTGGAAATCTGCGCAGAATCGATCGCCGGTGATCACCGCAAGATGCATGCCGGTGTCATGAGAAATCGGGTCCCCCCTGACAATTGGGTCCTGGGTGATCCTATTGGTTCACTGGAGTTGTATTAGGTATAGTTTGTAGCGCGTGATTAATATATATATATATATATATATATATATATATATATATATATATATATATATATATATATATATATATATATATATATAATGTGGCATGTGTTGTGGCATGGATAATTTCTCTTTCATGCTTTTATGTTAGATAAACTTATATATTGTTACATATAAATACATAAAAACATCAAAAAGGCATCATTAAATGTTTGGAACCGTTTCTATTCTTTTAACTATGCATGTCTTTAACTTGTACTTACCCAAAATAATGTTATTATTATGATAAGTGTTGTTAAAAAAATGTTACTTATAATATGATAAGTCTTGTTAAAATAATGTTGCTAATATGATAAGTGTTGTTAAAATCTCAAGACTGAGAATAGACTATAAAAAGCACTTTTGATCAGGCATTAAATGCAGACGACCTAAGCGGGGTCCTAAGCGGACTCGATTGCAGGGGGGACCCGATTTCTCATGACACCGGTTAGAAATGTGTCCGAGTTGCGTGCGCCTGGCTCTGATGTCACGCTGACGTGCGCCAAAAAACTCTCGCGATCGCGAGGCGGGTACCTCGGGTTGAGCAGTCGGCAGCAGTTGCTCTCAAAAGACTGCGCCCACTAAAAGCATCATGGGAAACGGCTGGCTGACGACACAGCTGAATGCTCATTGGATGAGACTGACAAACTACACGTTATTACCTATGTTGTTTTTACTAAGATTTATCCTAGCTTTGTTGTATACTTTTTTGTATTTTCGTTGATAATGAAAAAAAAGTCATACAGAGCATTACATATGTTTATTTATTTAGATTTACACGCAAACAAAAACAAAACCCACCTTTGTAAAAACCTAATGTGACCTATCTAATATAACTAAATGTTACATATAAATAATTAGGATGTGCATGTGCTGTTTTTTATTTCTCAGTTTAAAGTCCTGTTTGTTGTCATTTTCACTTTTTTGTATGTTTGTGTGAGTTTTGTATTGTAATTTTTATGCAAAGTTATTCCATGAAAGTCAATCCAATACATACATATATGCATACATGAGGTAATCAGACTGTTTTGCCATTATGCCTCATCTTTGTGTGGTTTCATAAGTGAAACGGGTGTAGTAAACAAAACAAAAAACACACACATGTATGTAAAGTCAAAAGTTATGTTTAATAGATCAAGAACATTTTCCCAGTATTCCCTACAGCCTATAGTTTTTATTCTGGTGAAAGTCTTGGGCTGTTTATTTTAGTCTGGCTGGAGTAAAAGCTGTTTATAGGCCTAATAAACATGTCAATATAATTAGCCCCTTTATAACTTCTTTATGTCTGCAGAACAAACCACTGTTGTCCAATGGCTTTCCTCATTTATCTTTAACATAATTAATCTATAGTTAACTCTTTAAATTGCACTTTAGGCTGAATACTAGTATCTTGCAAAAAAAAAACTGTATGTAAAATATATAATATAATACTGACATCATGGCAAACACTAGACAAAAGAGTTAGTAGAAATTAGTTGATAAAACTGTTGAAAACAAAATCTGTTAAACAGCATTTTACATATTTGATGCAAGACCGTTTCTTTAAACTTCACAAGAGGGCTTATAATTTTGTCTTCAGTTGTATTTCCCTTTATACCTTCTAATGCCCTCTATAGAAAGTCTGAAATGACTATAGAAATGGACCACTTGTTCAATAAAATGCCAAATTCTAGGGACATTCCTAGCAAAACAAATAAACAAACAGTTGTCATGACCTGTTACTCAAAAGCATCTTGCTATAGCTGCTTAATTTATAATGTAGCCAAATGAGATTTCTTGAAAGCTTTCTTGCTGTATAAGCTGTTTTTTTGTCATTCTTTTAACATTTACCACTGTTGAATATACAGATTTATATTTTAAATAAACCTTTTTAAGTAATGAGCTGTTCATCTTCTGTGATTGTGACCCTCTTTTTGTAAAAACAGTGATATTTCAATTGCATCCACTCCCACATTAAAAAATACTACAGTAATTTAGAGGAATACTAGTGTTTTTGAACAATATTATAACAAATAGCCTATTTAAATTCTATAGTTGCTCTGGTATCACAACAACTAAACATAACCTAATACTGAAAAAACATGTTCAAAAACACTATAATATTTACTATAAATCACCATAGTATTTTTAATGAGGTCATTCGTCCGCGATAGAAAACGCGAACGCGATCTCCACCACTGGTGACGTTTCCAGGCGGCAAAACAGCGAGATTCGGGAGGTGTCCGACTTCTGATGTATTTTTTGAGCCCTCCTCTTACTGCAGCTGCCTGCTCTCGTCTACAATGCAGTCAAGGCAAGGCGCACCTCAAACGAGCCTATTATATCTAAATTACAATACTATATATTTTTAAATAAAAAAATTAATCATCAAATTATATTACAGATCCAATGTCCAGAAACAATAAATAAATAAATAAATAAATAATATGTTTTTTAAAACACACGTGTGTGTTACTATAACAACAGAAAACTATCTGGGAAGGTTCTCTCTAGGTTATGAAAATAACATACAAAAAACTATATGGAACGTTCTGGGAACGTTCTATTTTGGTTATAAAATAAAATATGAAAATAACCTTCAGGGAACATTCTGGGAAGGTTCTCTTTTGGTTGTAAAATAAAACGTGAAAATAACCTACAGGGAACGTTCTGAGAAGGTTATCTCTATGTTACCAAAATAAAACCAACAAATAACCTACAGAGAACGTTTTAAGAAGGTTCTCTTTTGGTTATAAAATAAAACATGAAAATAACCTACAGGGAACGTTCTGAGAAGGTTATCTCTATGTTACAAAAATAAAACCAACAAATAACCTACAGGCAACGTTCTGAGAAGGTTCTCTTTTGGTTATAAAATAAAACATGAAAATAACCTACAGGGAACGTTCTGAGAAGGTTCTCTTTTGGTTTTAAAATAAATCTCAAAATTAACCTACAGGGAACGTTCTGGGAAGGTTCTCTCAGGGTTCTGAAAAAAAAATCTAAATAAAACCTAGAGGGAACGTTCTGGGAAGGTTCTCTGTAGGTAATAAAATGACCATCAAAAATAACCTGCACAGAACATTCTGGGAAGGTTATATTTTGGTTACCAAATAAATAACCTACAGAGAACGTTCCCAGAACGTTCTTATTTGGTTCCCAACAAAATAACCAAACGGGAACCACATGAGAACGTTAGGGGATAGTTATGTGTTTGCTGGGTTATTAGCCTCTTAACATATTAACTGTTTACTTATTAGCCTCTTAATATATTAACTGTTTACTTATTAGCCTCTTAATATATTAACTGTTTACTTATTAGCCTCTTAATATATTAACTGTTTACTTATTAGCCTCTTAATATATTAACTGTTTACTTATTAGCCTCTTAATATATAAACTGTTTACTTATTAGCCTCTTAACATATTAACTGTTTACTTATTTACTTATTAGCCTCTTAATATATAAACTGTTTACTTATTAGCCTCTTAATATTAACTGTTTACTTATTTACTTATTAGCCTCTTAATATATTAACTGTTTACTTATTTACTTATTAGCCTCTTAATATATTAACTGTTTACTTATTAGCCTCTTAATATATTAAGTGTGTGTAGTTTTTTTATGTCAGTGAATCACATGAGATTTGGTAAGTAGTGGTAGGACATTTAAGATGCAGCTTAATTGCAGGTGTTCTTGTCGTGAGGTGTTTTTTGCCTTGGAAAATTCCTGTGGAGAGGTCAGTGAAGCATTATGGTGTGAACCAAATCAACTTTTGCGTTTCACATGTTTAAAGCTGTCGAAACAGATGTCAAATAATCAGTAGATGTCATTCGTGGGTGTTACGTTTCACGTGTGTTTTGTGGTGTTTTGTAGGTTGTTTTCTGTTTTGCGTTCTCTTTTTCTCCCTTCCGTGTCTTTTCTGTCCTGTTTTAGGTGTGCGAACATTGGTTGAAACCAGCTGTTAATCACAACAATGACGCAATCGATGCACCAATCGGGAGCTGGTCCGACGGGTATAAAAGCCGTGCGCTTGCGCTGTTCTTGAGGAGCGCTTGGCTCACAGTCAAACTCCTCACCTTGTGTCGGCCGGCCTGTTCACTTGTGTTTGTTTAGTTAAATTTCTGCTGTGTGTATTTCTCTCGAGTGATCGATTTATTAGTTAAGCTTGTGCAGCTCAGTTTAATATCTATTGAGAAGTTGAACTATCTTTATGAGAACTGGATTATATCAGATCTTGTTTTGCTAATGGCTAACAGTGTGTACTTTACGAGAGATTCAGTAATCTTGAGCAGCTAGTACTTGTCTGTTAGTCAGGTTATGGAGTTGTTGCCACAGGTGTAATTATGTTTTTGTGCCGTTATGAAGTTTAGTTAAGCAGCGTGCTGAAGATTATGGTTTTATTTCTGCATTTTTCTTTGTTCAGTTAGTCTAGTGGGTTGGGGTTTAGTTAGGTCGTCTTGTTCTAATTATTTCTTTGTTTTGGCAATACTCCTGTTTTGTTTAATTCAGTTATTTAAAAGTACATTTACAACTAATTTCTTATATTCATTGTTTAATAAAAACTTACTTTTTGTTCATTTACCCAGCAGTTGTTGTCTTCTCATTTTTCATCCAGCGGCATAACAGGCTCATTGTTACGTTTCATCCATTTAATATCTTAATAACTTAAACTCGTAACAGTGGCGATGGAATGTGGACACTGCAAGCAAAACTTTACGTGATTTCTGGGGTTTTATTGGATCACGTTTTAGAACAATTATGGAACAATAAAGAAACATTCTTGGTAAATAGAAGCATACATTTATGAAAAGCAATGTTGTGTACAGTGTTGCCAACTTAGCGACTTTGTCGCTAGATTTAGCAACTTTTCAGACCCCCCTAGCGACAAATTTTCAAAAAAGCGACTAGCGACAAATCTAGCGACTTTTTTGTTTGTTACTGGAGATGTTTATAGACTGTTATTTGTCCATTACTGTACCGTCCCTACTCTTCTCAACGAGCTGCGGGTGATGCCGCCAGCCCCTCCCCCGCCTCAGAGCACTGACAGGCGACCCAGTTCTAGTAAAGCAGTCTCTCTCCCACCTGCAGCCTGACAGCAGATCACTCTTCTGCGTACCGACGCCAAATGAATTAGCACCGGCAGTGTGAAGGTATTTCCCTTGTAGTCAAACCGATCTGCTTCTCCTTTATTTTAACAATTTATTTTGACCGTTTATTCTTTTCTTGTTCACAATCAGAGATATTTTAAGTGAGTTTCAGAACTTGTCTGAGTTTATTACGTCTGAGAGATTACTGCAAATTCACTACACATCTATAATGATATACTGTATTCAAACAGCAATAAATTTAGTGAAGTTGACATGCATAACGTTACATAAAGCGTAGTCTAAATATAAATACCCCTTTATTGACCATAGGCTGTTAAATAAACAGAAACGGTAGAACGTGATGACGTCAGTAATATGCAAATTAGCGTATGACGCAATCTAGCGACTTTTAGCGACATTTCGGGCAGAGCTTAGCGCCTTTTCGTTGAAAAAAGTTGGCAACAGTGGTTGTGTAAAAAAAAAAGACATTTTACATTGTATGTTTTTCATAATGTATGTTTTTTAGGATCCAGTATAGACACTTGAACAGAAGAAAACTGTCAAACAGTAAATACAATCTTGAACAAGTAATTTGTTCATGAATAAAAAAAATTTGGTTTATGTGAATAACGTCATATGAAATGTTACCTGAATTGGAACATGGAGCTGTCAAGAAAGAAAAGAAATCTGTAGAGAGGAACATGTTACAAGCAATTTGATTAAAAAATAATAATAAATAAATCAAGTGTTTGTTGTATGTGAAAATGTCACGTTATAAGTTTGGAGATTTGCAAGACAGTGTTTGTGTGTCTCTGGCATGGTGTTTGTTTGTGACATGTTTGCCTCCTGTTGATTTTGTCTGTAATTTGGTGTAGTTATTTGTGTGCTTGTGTTAACGGTATGGTGGATGGTGTGTGGTTTTGCGAGCTTAGTTGAAGAGATGTGCAATTTCCTCTAACGCCAGATCGTCTGTGGGCACATTTCTGGTAGATGCCGTGACCTTGCTTTTTCCTTTGGGTTCTTTGGAGGGTGTGGCACAGGATGTCTCAGTCTTGCGTTTTTTGGGGAGACTTGTGTGTTGCGCCTCAGGTACAGTGCTTTCTGCACAGGGGTCTGGTTGTTGTTGCAAACTGGCGCTGGAGGTCTTGGCAGTCTGGTTGGCGAGCATAGGCTGTGGTGAGGGGGTAGCACATTTCTGGAGTGATGTGATGTGGTGGTCAGAGGTATAACTAACATCCGAAGTGTCGTATGACATTAGGAGTTCTTCTATGTCTTGGGCGTCCAGTGAAGTTGTATTGTGGTCTGCTGTGACACATTTGCTGAGGGTGATGTTGCCGATAGTCATGTCCACCTCAACGTTATTTATTGTGAACGTGAGCTGTCCACTGGATTTGGTCGAGTATTTGTTTGTTTTGCGGAGGAATTTGCAGGTGTGACATCTGTGGAATTGATCTTTGGGGTTGAAGTTAGGCTGAGCACTCAGGCATTTTGGACATTGTTTGATCAATTTGATTTTAGCACTCTCCAGAGGGGCTGTCAAGTGGTGGAGCTCCTCAGTTTCAGCACTGCTGGTGCTGGGCAGACTGTATGGAATAGCTGTTTGCAGTTCAGTGATGGTGGTGTTGCGTGTTGTCGTAAGGTGGTTTTTGCTCTGAAACATTCTTGTGGCGAGGTCAGTAAAACAGTATGACTGGTCAGTGCGAACCAAATCAACTTGTGAGTCACACAAAGACAGCTGTATGGTTTCCGTCATATCTGCGATGTAGCAGGTTGTGACCTCGCAGTCCATGTTATTAATGCAGACTGTTTCAGTCGATGGATCTAGCTTGTACACCGTTGTGGACAGTTTGGGGATCTGTCAAGGAGAACAGGCCGGTGTTAGAAGTAGCAGAACAGGGTGGTGATTAAGATAGATCAGGAATACATGAGTGACAATAATGTCTTTTAGCAACAAATGTGTGGGTGAAAATGATCTTTCTTTAGGGTTTTGAACAACTGTCATGTTTTTGATTGATTCTTGATTTATTAAGTGTTAATATATGCTTTACTTTAGAATAGCTTATGATATATTATTTTGATTGAAAAGTCCTGATACACCAGCGTTTGTAATTGTCAAATATGGACAGGCAGAAATAAATATGCACATTTATCTATTTTAATTCCTCAAACTGTATGTTTAAACAAAGGTTATTACAGCACGAAACACTGTTTTGTGTGTAATTGTTTAGTTTTGTGGAAGCAGCAGTAAATCAAAACAAGACACTGTACATAAAGCTGGTGGTTTTCAAAGAATAAAGCATGTTAGATTGTGCTTCACACTGGTCTGTTAATCAATTGCATAAACTTTATTCTGTGTGAACAACCAAGTGAATGGACAGCGTCTCTTGGACAATATGCAGTAGAAGAGTGGACTGATTGGCTGTTGAGTAATTATTGTAGTCATTTTATAAAACAAATTTGTGATCTTTGTTCAGATTCATCGGCATACCTGTCAACCCTCCCGTTTTTCCCAGGATTCTTCCGTATTTTACAGTACTATCCCGCTATCATCCCGTAAAGGTATTTTCCTGTATTTCTCCCTTATTTTTTATCTTTCACTGAAGGATGGCAAATAAACATTAAAGTGCAGAGCCTTCCTATACGCAACCCATACCGCTA
Organism: Danio kyathit; assembly: GCA_903798195.1. Lineage (NCBI taxonomy): Eukaryota > Metazoa > Chordata > Actinopteri > Cypriniformes > Danionidae > Danio > Danio kyathit. Next base: position 22,732 of record CAIGQS010000083.1, read on the forward strand.
AACCACAAGGGGCCCTTGCTCTTAAATGTGAGTCTGTCCTGTGCTTTTGCTTTTTTAGGCATGAAAACACTTTGAAATAAATATAAAAATGGTGGAATTCCCTTTCCTTTGGTGGGATGGTGGGATCTCCCTTCATATGCAATCCTCAAAACAGTCATATAGCGGTGCATGACTGTCGGCTGACGCGCTCCATAGTGATAAATAGAGGCTGTTTCCCAAACAGATTCTGTACACACGATTTGAAGCGGAGTCTGGGTTTTGGGTGCGTGTTTAAACAGACATATACACATAATTAATAATAACAATATCTGAAGATGTAGATCTTGGTGGGGTTTTTTCAAACACAACTAATTTCGTCCTAAATGAGCATAAAAGGTTAGGAAAGCAATCGAATGCTTTCTTTATAACGTTAGATGTGTGCATTTTTAAAGTGACACTGTTATTTAATATAATCAAACAAAAAAAAATTCTAAATAAATAAGAGATTCATTCGTTGCTCTTTAATCAGAATGTGTCAGTTATACAGTGAAGAAACGGCTAATGAGATTTGAGAGCTTGATTTTATTTCATTATAATAGCTATACATTTTAATAAGCTGAACTGTTTGCTAATGTATTTGCTGCTAATGTACACTATTTATTTTTGCTTTTGTAAATAATAATTATAAAACATATTACTGACCATTTAACTGTTTATTTACAATGAAGAACATATTTAGTAATTTGGGGATTTTTTAAGGGGGGTCGGAGTAATCCCTTATTATGGTGGGCATATCCAATATTTTCACATCCCAATGTTGACAGGTATGCTAGTGTAAGAGTGTTAATGCTAATAGCTGTCTAAGAAAATCTGATTGTTCGCCAGATGGATGTAAAAGCAGCATATTTACATGCACCAATAGAGTGTGACATTTTATAGAACAGCCAGAGGGTTATGAGGTGAAGTCTGAAAGAAAAGAGAAACTGGTGTGTACATTGAAAATAATCACTTTACAGACAAAATGTTGATTACTTGTGTGTGTGTGTGTGTGTGTGTGTGTGTGTGTGTGTGTGGCTTTAGTGCTTAGAATATGAGTTGTAAACATATTCAAGGGCATGGACAGATGAGTAGCATTTTGATTGTTTGCAATGGGCCGCTCTGGCCCAAAATGCCAGGGCTGATTTTTTTTGTCCCAGTCCAGCCCTGGAACCGTTGAACCATATAGTGGCTGTTTTTTTGCCCCTGTATTCTTCAGTATCTTCATTTGCATGCAGCAGAAGAAACTTAAACAGGTTTGGAACAAGTAGAGGATGAGTAAATGACAGAATTGTAATTTTGATGTGAACTTCCCCTTTAATGCTTCTGTAAGTAAAGGTAAAGTTAAATATTATTACAGAAGATGTTGCTAAAAATGTCTGAAAACATGGAATACAGATTTAAAAAAAACCGAGATAAGTTGTAAAAATAGAAAGGAATATGTCATAATTACGAGGATGAGATTTGGACTCAGATATTAATAGGAAGTAATGTGTTTTAGACATACAAGTCATCATAAAGTGGATTAAAAAAGTTTTTCAAAATTGTCTTAAAAATGTTTAAAGGTTTTGATTAGTGTGTGTGTGTGAGAGAGAGAGAGAGAGAGAGAGAGAGAGAGAGAGAGAGAGAGAGAGAGAGAGAGAGAGAGAGAGAAAGGTGGAAAACGAGGGAGAAATGTATCAAGAGTAAGTGGCAAAAAAAGCTAAACAAAAAAAAAGACTTTTATTTTGGCGTGGCATGTGACGTCATAAGGCTGCGCCACCCCCGCGCTGCGATTCAACTGGAAAAAGGTTTGTTTTAAAGCTTTTACATATAAACCGATTGCTTAAAGTTTCAGGTTTTTAATTCAATGCTAAATGATACACCTGCTGTTGAAAATTTTATTTTAACCCTTCATACTCGCAGTAATGAGGGCTATTGTTTGAATAAAGATAGGATAAACTTTATTTGTCCCTGAGAGGAAATTTGTATTGTGCAAAAAAAGTGCTACAACAATAAAGTAAGTAAGCAAACAATAAAGTAAATAAAACAAACAAAACAATTAAGAACATAAAGTTTGAAAACAGTAACATAAATGTGTGTAAAAAGTGTTTTAATGAAGATTTAATTTATTAAACAGCATAATGTCATTCCATTATAAGTATACATCACTATATATAAGAAAAGCAGTACTAGTTTTAATCAGCTCATTTGTGGCTATTGTTTCTTGCTCAGACTTTCTCTTTTACCTGATTTCTTTGTGTTAATGACTCTCATATAAAGAAACTGTTGAAGCAAGTGTTGAAGAGAAGTTATTTTGTTTCTCTTCATTGTTTTATTTATTTTAAACTGAACATTTTTATTGTTTTATTCATTTTAAACAGGATAAAGTGTCCAAACACAGAGAAAAACTCCTGCTGAAGCGACTGATCTCCACACTGTTATAAAGATGGCGTTTATTAAAGAGGAGAGTGAAGATGTGAAGATTGAAGAAACATTCAGAGTCAAACAGGAAGATCTGCAGGAACAAACAGGTTAATTTTCATTCTCAAAGACCAACTCAGTCATTTGATCCTCATTTAGATATATATTTTATTAATAAGATATAGGGCTGCATTATAACAGAAAAAAATATAATCACGATTATTTAGCTCAAAATGTTAATCACGATGAATAATGTGATATTCCTTTGTGTGTATGTGTGTGTGTGTGTGTGTGTGTGTGTGTGTATATATATATATATATATATATATATATATATATATATATATTAGGGATGTCAGTTTCTACAAAATCCCGTGATCGATGATCATTTAAATTACCGATCAATCAATCGATTAATCGTTAATCCTTATAAACCATATGTTTATAAAATACATACGAATAGGCTACTGAAGAATGAGCCGAATAATTAATGCATTATGATTCTTACTTAATCATCACAACGAAATAATCTAAGCATTCATTTTATAGATATAAACTATAAAAATAAAAAATAAGACATTTTAAGTAATCAACATTATAGCCTATTTAAAAAACCCAAACTAGGCTACAGGCTGAATGCGTCAGAGGTGAACATGCGACACACGCTTCTGTTAAAGCTTCAGTGAAGAACAAACCATTTAGGCTATGACAGACCATCACGGCTAGTGTTGGGCAATATAAGACATTTTCAGATTGCCATATCGTCCCCCTGTGAGATCGCCGACACGACATATGGGCGCGGCAGTGTTATGTTTCTAATTTGCTCATTTATTTAACAATTTTTAAACGTATTTAATAGGCCTAAACTTTCGGCTGCTTTTTTTAAAAACTTATTTAATAATCTACTTCATTTGCATTATGTTTTATCTCAGAAAATAATTCAAACCTATGCAAATCACAGCGCTCTTACAGCTAAAAGACTCTGCAACAGTGTGGCGCGGTACAGGATTTGATGGTGACTTCGGGTGGTTCGATGGTTCCATGCCGTTATCAGCGGGACTGCTGCAAAATGCATATAATATAAATGGATGAAACAAATGAAATTATATTTATCAAGGATGCATGCATTAAAGTCCTTTCAGACGGGAGGAGGACGGAGGACTCACCGCCTGCGCGTGACTGTTTCTATGCGGTGCGTTTAGCCTATCCATGTTTTGTTTTTAGCGGCAAGGTCTGATCATCATCATCATCACAAAAGTAGTCATTAACAGTGTCACCTCGGTATTTGCTAAAATCTAACACAATGTTGTGCTTGGGATATGTGTTTATCGTTTGTCTGATAATAGAAACAGTTTCGTTTAGACTATTGCCGACGCGCCGCAGCTCTGGCTCTAATATTAGCCTACATACAAAACATTTCACTGAGCTCAGTAAAATGTTCTTTGATAAGTTATTAATAACCTGTTCAATAATTCATTAAAGCCAAAACGAATGGTAATTTAATATAGACTATTAAAAAAAAATATTTATAAAAAAAAAAAATATATATATATAGGCCTAACATATTTTTTAATTAAATAAATAGGCTATTTTCTGAAATATGCGCATGTCTGTGTTTTTCATTCCATCGAATTAATTCGATTGCAGCACCTGTTATTCCAGAACAGATCATTTGAGCTGGTTTCAGTTCTTTTCATTTTCTTTTTTCTGTAGTTTCATTTTTACAAATAATTTTATTTAATTTGTTTGTTAATTAAATTTAGATTTTTAGCCTTTTATTTTTATGCAACAAAGTTGCAAATTAATTTGCTATATGAGATGTGGTTGTGTATGGTAGTGCCCTCACAAGCAGCGCTCGTCAGCTGCTGCGAGAGAGCGCAATAGAAATAATTAATTTTTCACATGCTAATGTGTGTGAAATTGCGAGTACATGTCTATAATCGCCAATTTTAAAAATTATTGTATTTTTCCCTTTAGGAAGTAAAGTCTATTTCAATTCTAGCTAAAGATGCGTGGTGCTGAAGTCCGAAAGTGCCGGCCAAGTGATGTTGATGTGAACAGCTGAAGCGGTCAAATAATTTGTAGTTCGTTTGTTATTAATGATGATGATTAAAAATAATAATGCTGTTCATTTTATTTAATAATGTAATTAAAACATGTAATATATCATCCGAAACAAGCTATATCGTCTTTAAAGTCGTCATGGGTCTCAGCTCTCTGCGATATATTTGCCTATATCCTCAATACATAATCCCCCGGTTTCACAAACAAGGTTTAAGGCTAGTCTTGGATTAAATTGCATATTTGAGCTCTCTCAACTGAAAATAACTTGCAGTGAGATGTCTTAAAATATGTCAGTGTCATTTATTGTTTACAGGTGCACATCCAGTAATGTATTTTTCTATGGCTGTTTTTATAAATGTGGCTTAAATAGCCTAATTTAACTAAGGTCTAGTCCTGGCTTAAGCTAAACCCTGTTTGTGAAACTGGGCCAATATCCTCCATTAAAGCAAGTAATTTGACCACAATGAGCCAGGACAGGCTTAACAAAATTTGCAGCACTAAACATGTTCCCAGACTGAGAGTGATTGATAATGAGAGAACAGAAACCTGTGAGAACGGAGATGTTCACCGCATGTCTGGCCGTGATGAGCGATTTTTAAAATGAAAGCATATTCGTGCCAGTCTGTCAAGATTGCTTAAAACACCTTAATATTTTAGAGAAAATAGTTAAACTTTGCATGACCAATGATCTCATCCACGCGTGACCCACCCATACTTAAATATCATGTGACCTATATTTTGATTACCTGACCCGCAGATTACCGGCAGCACCTGTAAATATAACCGAGATCCCCGCTGGTTTTATGCATCGCCCAATATGCAGTGTCAAGTGAGTGACTCCATGGTCATGTAAACTGCACACACTTGATTATGTAATGTGTAAAGTCGTGAATAAGTCTCTCACAGCTCAAAGCATATCTTATCCTTTAAATGTCCATGCTTAATCGGTCATCGATAAGCTCTATCAATTAAAGGCTTATCGACAATTAATCGATGATCAAGTAATCGTTAACATCCCTTATATATATATATATATATATATATATATATATATATATATATATATATATATATATATATATATATATATAATTAAATTTATCAAATTTATAAAAATTTTCAAAAATTCAATATCTTTAGGTGAAACTAAACTGCGCATTCTCTCCGCCTCATTCATAAACAGCGGGACACACTGCTGAAGCATGCAGGAGAGATTCTTTCATAATATTAGCTGTTGTATTGGAGTCGAAAGAAAATATAAAGTAGAATGTTCTTTTAACAGTCCCGATATGTTTAATCTTTTTGTTTTGCAAAATTTTTGTCATTTCTCGTCTGCAAATTAGATTTTTTAAAATCTGCTTGATTCTTTTAAAACCAAAAGCAGCGCAGTCAATTTGTGTTTTTCCAGAAGATACACCTTTGTGAATGTTTTATTTTATGTGTGTAGTTTTAATGTACTTTTTAATTATTTTATTCTTTTCAAAGCTGCACTCAGACGCAAATTTATCCTTGAAAACGTGGCATGAGAGCGATGCATGTGTTGGATGATTGTGGTTTTTGGCGCACTATCAAATCCTGATCTTTTACATACATTTTTTTTAATCAAAAGACAAGATAATTTAATTACTTTCAATGTGCTGAAATATTTGTTAAACGAATGTTATTTAAAAAAGCACATATACCTATTAAAACTGAATAAAGTGCATGGTCTAATCGGAAATAAAGGAAATTGGTCATCTATTTCATTATTTAATGCATAAATAGGCTAGTCTTTTTATAAATTGAGTTAATTGATCTGAAACTTTTAATTGCATTTTCTTTTCTTGTAAATAATAAAAGTTGCATCAGATTGATGAAAACTAACCTGAATACCTGCATGAGCAGGGCCACAATGACTTTTTCTTTTTTTACACTGAAACAATTGGATAGTGTCTTCTGTCTACATGACTGACAAACGCGTCAGAAAAAAAAAACTGCTGAATCTCTGCGAATATTTGGTTAACTTATAAAACAAATGTTGTCTGGTTTAGTAATACATAGAAAAATGCAAAGCAGAATTCTCCTGAGCTCATTAACCCACTGATGACAGCCACTTTGTGATGGCTTTTAAGGTGGTAAATGAGGTTTGTTGTGTTACCTTGGGTAGTTTGGACTGAACAGGAGCAAAGGCTACCTGATCAACATAACATTCCTCGAAAAATATAAACACTTGCAATCACGACGCAGTCACCTCATGCTTGTGTTGCGATACAATCCGTAAACTGCACTCATTAAAATAACGGCTTGGTGTTTATACTGTAAAATCGTGATGATATTTAATTATTGATTGTGTGCCACAAATATCGTTATTGTGATGATAATAATACGATTAATCGTGCAGCCCTATACCCTTTCATTATGTTCTTGTTTGCTTTTGACCCATTGACTTCCATTATAACCACATTTTTTAACCGCAAAGCCATCCATGACACCAAATAATCATGCATTCTAGATTGTTGGTGTTTTCCCTGTTGGGAAGAGGTAAAATGTGTCATTTTTACTGTTGATCATCAGTTGGCTGCATTAACCCTTTAGATAGGCCTGTTCAAAAAAGTTTCAGTCTTTTATATGGAGTTAAGTGGAGTAAAACAGCAGATTATAGTGTGTGTGCATAAATACACTTTGTAGGGGGACCAACAGTTTTAACACAAAAATGACCAGTCTATCAGATGAAGAAGAGCAGGAGTCAGAGATTCAATTAAAAGAAAGTTTACTGTAGATAGTTTGCAGTTTCATCACAAAAAGTTTGTAGACCGCTCTAAGTAATTACAATCTCAGAACCACAATTAGACTCTTATATAACGTCATTAACTGCATCATACATATAGGTGTTTAACTCCCAGGGGTCGAAGACCGCGTATACACGTTTTGATGCGTCTTCTCCTCATAACGCCAAAAAGAACCTAAATTACACTTTCAGTTTTGATCGTACGGATCTGTTAAGTGTCTAGTTTTTATTGTGTACACTCACAATGACAACAAACGTGTGTGCTTTTGAAATATAAGGATAATAAAAAGTGTAGGCATTCTCTCTTTTCTCTCTCCACTTTTAGAAATGCGCTGAAACTCCACGAAAACAAAACGCACAGATAACTGCAAAAGGAACATTTGAACCAATCGGTTTAAAATATACTGATGCCCTGTCTTTCTAGGCTTTATTGGTGATAACGGTCAGGAATGTTGGACCTTTATTGCCTTTTTAGCATAAGCAGAGGAGAGAAACTAGCCAGACAGTAATGTGTGAATTGTGGAGCGGGCTAAATCTAAAGAAATGTATGTATTTTTTAGTAAGTGTACTCTTTTTTTTTTTTTTTTTTTGCTTTTATTCTTGCCGTAATAAAAAATATATTTGGAACAGTAACCCATGTTCTGCTGTCATTAATATTTTAATAAATTATAATAGGTAGAACTGTCCGAGATATGAACAAAAGTGATGCATCAAAGTTTGATTAAAAAAAATCTTGAATGGTTATAAAAATCTTTATAATCATTAAAATAATTTTTTTAAAACAATAAAAATAATTAGTTTAAAAACATTGAACGATATTAATGATATGACGTAGTTCCAGAAACTTCCTATTTCTCTGTTTATCCGTCTGACTTTACACTGGGTTTCTTTTGAGCGCCCCCAGTCATTTTAAAGAATATCACAACGGCAAGTATAAAAGCCTCATCCATTTCGCGAGGTGCACACGCAGTCAGCGGAGGTGCGCGATGTGACGCCAGGCGAAAGTATAAATCTAGCTTCTCTCTCACACACTCCCACACACACTATACTCCATATAAAAGGCAGAAACTTTTTTTTTTTTTTTTTGCACTGTAACTGATGATCAATAGTAAAAATCACAAATATCTTCCTAACATGGAAATGCAACGCTGGTGTGGGAATGGTGATCCCCAAAAAAATAAATAAATGAAAACATTAGAGATTGTCAGCCTGATCTGGTGTAATAATCAACTACCGTGGGTTCTAGAACTGAACAATTATGACGTTCTAGATGCTGGACATACACTGGCACTAGATCCTCATCAATTTAAAAGTAAATCTCCTTTCTTTGCCTTGCTCTGATGCGTTTAGGTTTCGCTGCTATTAGATTTCGCTGTAGAACGCGCTATGCGGAAATAAAGAGCCTGTATGATATTCTACAGGAAACACGTCAGCAGAGTTCGTGCATAGAATCCATTTACTATAACTTCTATGTTAAGCGGCTTTGACACCATTTACATTGTAAAAGCACTAGATAAATAAAGATGAATTTAATTTAATCTGCTTAAATGTGGACACGTTAATGGACCAAACAAAATATGATCTGATTTATTTTACATTTAATGTGCATCAAAATGACAGTGTGTGTAGCCAATGTTTCCAGTGTATTTTCACTTTTCAGCTTTTGATGAGAGTTTTTAAGACTTAAAGGGCCACGAAACCCCCTGTCTCCCCATGTTCACACCTCTGTTTTGAAAAAAGTCAGGAAAGTTGGGCGTGTCCAGCTCTGGGAGTGTGGGAGTGTCGGGGGAGGGAAAGAGGGTATGATTTGCAAAAAAGGGAGTTTCCATTTGGGCACGCGCTAAGTTTCACAGGCAAAACAAACACAGAGGCTGATTTGATATCGCACGGCGAATGGGAGAAAAAAAATCCTCCGCATTTCTCTGTAACTTATGTACTCGGTAGGTAGCGTCAGAAAGCCGTGTGTGTATAGACTATCCTGTCACAAAATGCGGCGAAAATCCTGCACGACGGGAATAGTTTGTGTTAACATGTTTACACTCTGAGAGCAGCATTTACAGCGGATCTTTCAGTCTATAATATTGTACTGTAATATTGCAGTGATATTAACATACTGTAAACTTAGTAACTCAATCATTTTGACTATGGTATGTCTTTAAAAATTGAAAGAGCATGAAAATGTTCCTTACAAACACGTTTCTATCGTGTGTCGCGTGCACTATAATCCACACGTGAGTCCAGCAGCTCTCTCATAGAGGGAAAATGAAAACAAAACCTTCACTGCATCACACTAATAAACGCAACACCGACGACCCATGTCTCCAAATTCTTGTTCTTTCACTTGTTTTAGCAACACAATGTGGCGTATCTCTGCCGTCTGAACAGTGTAAACTGGTAAACAGTCTCCGGAGCTATCATGCATATTAATGAAGTTTCACGTCATACACAATAGAGCGCGCTGATTGGTTTGAAGCACGTCTTTCTCATGAATTAATGCCGCACACTATGTCACTATGTTCTCGAAAAGACAGACAGCCACTCTCCATCCTGGATTCACACCTATGTATCTCATGGCCGTGACGCAGCTTCAAAAATTCGTTTCAAACCGAAAGAACGAATTTGCTCAAAATAACGCAAAAACAACCAATTTTCACTTTTTAGTGCAATATATGTGTCCTAATAGTGTTTATAGCAGCGTGGGACACATATATGACTGTCAACAGCTCAAAAAATGAGAATGAAAACTGATGTTTTATTTATTTATTTATTTCAGACCTAATTGAAGAGAATGAGGGGAGTAAAGAGGAGGAACATCATGTCAAAATTGAGGAAAAAATTTATTTACAGACTGATGGTATTTTGAAAAGGAAAGACAAGAATCGTTTCACCTGCACTCCGTGTGGAAAGAGTTTTGGAAGAAAAGACTATCTTAAGATTCACATGATGATCCACACTGGAGAGAAACCATTCACATGCACTCAGTGTGGGAAGAGTTTCAACCACCCATCATCTCTTAATCTACACGTGAGGATCCACACTGGAGAGAAACCATTCACTTGCACCCAGTGTGGGAAGAGTTTTAACTGCTCATCAAACCTTCATCAACACATGAGGATCCACAGTGGAGAGAAACCATTCACATGCACTCTGTGTGGGAAGAGTTTCAGCAGATCATCACACCTTAATAATCACATGAAAATCCACAGTGGAGAGAAACCATTCACATGCACTCAGTGTGGGAAGAGTTTCAACCGATCAGCATACCTTAATAAACACATGAAAATCCACACTGGTGTGAAAGAGTATATGTGCTTCAGTGTGAGAAGACGTTTATTACAGCTCTAAAATTGAAACTGCACCAGACGATTCACACTGGAGAGACCGTACAAGTGTTCACACTGTGACAAGAGGTTTAATCAATTAACACATCTGAAAACACAAAAGAGGATTCACACTGGAGAGAAACCGTACAGATCTGATCAGTGTCTACAGAGTTTTGCTCATTTGGCACAGCTTGAGAAACATATGCACAAAAAGTTGCACACATGATATGAATGCAGCAAATCATTTTGTCATGTGCACAGGATGTTTCATGTCTGAATAATGTTTGAAAAGGCTGAGTGACGGTATACACTCCTACACTGCAGTATGTGGGGTTGTAAATGTGTTGCGCTCCTCTCGTTTACCGTAAACACAATGATGGCAGCTGAGAGAAGAACAGTTTCATAAACATCTGGCAAACAGCACCTCTGCGGCTTAAAATCTCTTTGCAAGTGATTGTACAGGTGCGGATACATCTGTACTCCACTCTCCAGTGTATTCATGTAGCTAGTGTTGTTTTGGATGATGTTCTCTGTCTGACTCCCTGAATGAGAAACAAATCACTGGGAAGACACTGGACATCAAAGAAGGTGGAGCTCCAGGACGGTTAGTTTGCAGTATACCAGGGCCTCAAGTTTAGAATGCCTATTCAATTGTCCTGTGTTGCATCTTTTATTAGTAAAGTTTCTTTACTTTTAGGTTCGAGATTCTTTCTAGTTTACTACATTTACTTTTTTGAGTAGAATACAAACTTGATGTATATTTTATGATTTAGGCAGAGCAACAGGTATTGAGTTTTACAATATTAATACACTCTGATGATCCCAAGACTCCAGATTGGAGAATGTGGTAAATCCTGATTGGATGCCTGCATTAATCATCAATGGGTATATAAAAGTTGTTGTGCTAGCTACCCCAGGATGCTGTGGCTACACAGGAGTCCTCATGTCAAGACCTGCCATCTCATTGACTCTTTAACCTTATGGTTTTGTTTTGCATTACTTATATCATGTAGTTAAAGTGTTGTTGTAATTATATCCTAAGTTCTTTATCTTCATTATTATCCCTAGACATTTGTTGATTGCTTTGATTGATTGTTCTATGAGTTACATTTTATAATAAATAATTTGCATTCAGGCTATTTTGTTGACTCATCTCTCTTTTATGGTGCTACTCAAACAAGTGAGTCATAACACTTTGTAAAATGTGTCTGGTTGTATCCGAGATCTTGTCCTTTCAGTCATGACCATAGGTGAGAGTAGGAACCTAGATTGAGCGGTAAATTGAGAACATTGCCTTTCGTCTCAGCTCCTTCACCACAACAGACAATCACATCAACTGCATTACTGCTGCCGCTGCACTGATCCATCTTTTAATCTCACATTCCATTACTCATGAAAAAAAAAAAAAACGCTGATACTTGACTCTCCTCCAAACTGGAGATGGCCACCTTTTTCCAGTCAAGCACCATGGTTTCTGACTTAGAGATGCTGTTTCTTTCCCTGCCATTTCACACTACACAGCAAACCGTCCCACTGCATGCTGAAGGTCCATGTCCTATGAAGCCAAAAGGACAACATTATCTGCAAATGGCAGAGACAGTCCCAGCCTGCACCTAAAATTCTGTCAGTAAAAATTATTATATTTTTGAGATCAGCCTCAAAAACAACACATTTACAAAATTAAATGAATAAATAGATGCATGGATAGACATTGTAGTGGTGGAAGGGGAAGTAGGATGGCTTGTTCAACCATAAACCAAGATGGAGCTCTCTCAGGAGAGATGGACCAGTGCGCGAGATGTCTCAGACTGAAGGCGTAATAATGAAATAAATGCTCAGGAAGCCCCAACCCTTTTTTATCAACTGGCTGTTGCGATGTACTCCTATGCAACCTAGGGTGCTTATTGTTCCAGAGAAACTAATTGACTAAATTATCAAACTGTTTTAATTATAGTAAATAAATATTTACAGGGATACACTGAAGTAGAGAAGTAACTTTAGGAAGGCAATTCATTTACAGTACGATAGTTTGTTATTTTGAGTACCTCAACCGTTGAGTTGACAACCGTCCCAAATTAATTTTAGCTCTTATTACTAGATCTTAGAATCACACCTGAGAAACCACAAAAGCAGAGATTTGGCTTATCTTTAACTGCTTAAGATCAATTTGCAGCAGATCAGCAAGAGACAACATTTGTTTGAGTTTCGTTTGCTGACTGGCCTCGATGAAACACAACGTTCCTGATTGGTTGGTGACTCCGCTTCAGTGACGTCCTTGGGATTCACTTGCTTGTGAGTGGAAGTTGTCCTGAGTTCCTCGACTGGTCCAAAGGGAGATCCCGCCGAAGTTGATGGGTCAGCGTAGCAACTTCAATGATGTGCTGGAATTCCCTCGTCTGGTAAGTGGGGTTTTCTTACTTTCAGGGAAGCTTGGAGTCAGTTGCTAGCGATACGGATGACCTCCGTGAAGTTGGCACCCATAAAAACAAATAAACCCCAAAACTATGCCATTTGTTTTTGCTGGTTTGGGGTCTGAGATATTAAGCATTATTTTTTTGACCGTGTGATGTCACTTTCCACCCCATGTTGCTCAAATGACTTCAAATCAGCACAGGTCGTTTGTGCTCGATTTGTGCTGGTTTGTGCCGTTAAAACAAACACTGTATCTGTTTTCCTCCTTTAGATATAAGCAAAATATTTCTGGAGCAGTGACGTCACTCTCCACCCCATTTCCTCTAAATCGTGCCAAACTGATGTCATTCGTTTGTGCTCGATTTGTGCTGGTTTGTGCCGTTAAAACAAACACTGTATCTGTTTTCGTCGTTTAGATATAATTAAAATATTTCGGGAGTCGTGACGTCATTCTCCACCCCAGGTTGTCTAAATCACACCAAACTGGCTTCATTCGTTTGTGCTGGTTTGTGCCGTTAAAATAAACAATGTATCTGTTTTCGTTGTTTAGATATAATTAAAATATTTCGGGAGTCGTGACGTCACTCTCCACCCAAGGTTGTCTAAATCACACCAAACTGATGTCATTCGTTTGTATTTGATTTATGCCGTTAAAATAAACACTGTATGTTTATTATTTAGATATTGTCTTATCAAAATATTTCGGGAGCCGTGACGTCACTCTCCACCCCAGGTTTGTCTAAATCGCACACAACAGGTGTCATTCGTTTGTGCTGGATTTCTGCTGTTAAAATAAACACTGTATCTATGTTTATTATTTAGATATTGCCTAATCAAAACACTTCGGGAGCCGCGACTTTACTTTCCGCCCCATTATTTTTTCTAAATCGCATAAAACATGTGCCATTCGTTTGTGCTGGATTTGTGCTGTTAAAATAAACACTATCTATTTTTATTGTTTAGATATTGCCTAACTAAAAATAAATATGATTAGTATACTTGGATCCGGACTAATTGTTAGTATATTGTAAGTGTATTAATGATTAGTTTACTTAAAGTGTGACATTTTGGACATATTAATTTTGTGCTAAGTATATTTTAGTTGTAATAAAATTGCACTTAAGTACAATTTTAAGTGTATTTAGTGTATTTTTGTGTGCTAAATTGGAACAACTTTAAGTATATTTAGTACACTTTAAATAAGCATAGTATGTAAACTAATTTCATGCTTGCTTAGTGATATTAAAGTGTACTTTTTCTGTATTACAAGTATATTAGAAATTAATTACGAGTGCATTTAAAACACACACGCAATATACCATAAATATATTAGTTTTCTTACTAAATATATGTTAAATGCAACTTCATAAAAGTCAAATACGCACAATAAACAATTCAAACTGTTTTTATTAAAACCGCAGAACCCAGATAGCAAAATGACATCATTTCAACCGAAAATCAACGTTTCTTTTGATATCGATTCAACATCGTTTTGCTCATCGGGGTAATGTTGAAACGACGTCAGGCACTCCATTCAAATCTAACCTGAAATCGACACAATTGTTTACTTACCCAACGTTGAATCGATGTTGATATTCAGTCGATCGACACGACGTTATATAATCCACACATTTTCAACATGTAATCAACCTAATTGGTTTGTCCACCTGACGTTGAAATGATGTTGATTTATAGTCGATTGGAACAACGCAGAATCCACACATTTTCAACATATAATCGACCTAATTAGTTTGTCTATCTAATGTTGAAACGATGTTGATTTTAAGTTAATTGGAACAACATAGAATCCACATATCTAAATGATTTAACGTTGAAATGAATGCCTAAACAGTATTTTCAACATTAAACCAATCCATATGACCTAATCACCATTTTTTACAAGAATACATAATATAATTTATTCTGTATATATGACAAAACACACCACAATCTGTCATCATTTTTTATTTATACAAATACACAGCTGTGAATATCCGTTAAGAGCATGAATTCATTCAAACCTTCTACACTTAAACAAACAGAGAGAACATTTAAATTACTGACTAAAATAGTCAAAACCATTTCCTCAAAACGTAAAACTGTAGAATATTAAATACATTTGTCTATTTGTGTTCTATTTCAACATGTATTTTTCATTAGAGTAAAAAATGCATTTTATTTCAGATGTGCATAACAAAATTAACTATTAGGGTCAAAACACAGGTTTAAATCACAATGTTTAAGCGGTTTAAAGAACAACATTTATTTAATCAATTGAGAAAGATACAATCACAGAAACTAAAATTCAGATGCAACCATAGAAAAAATATTCTTGCTAGATTAACAAGGTCAATAAATAAATAATTTTAGGTGGTGTGAAACGCTCTGGTTACTAAAGTAACCCTCGTTCCCCGAGGGGGGGAACGGAAATGCTATGTGGAAAAACTTCCACTATGGGGATTTCGTCAGAATCCAATCATCTGAAAGAGTATAAAAACGGGCCAATGAAATGCCAATGAGTTGGCGGCGTCAGCGTGCACAGCTGTCTTGAATGACAATCAGCCTGGCATAAAAGGCTAGCATGTGCTCAGCAACGACATCCTTTTCTAGCTGAATAGGCTTTCACACTCAACAGCTAAGGGACAATCGTTGTGGCGAAGGAACATAGCATTTCCGTTCCCCCCCTCGGGGAACGAGGGTTACTTTAGTAACCAGAGCGTTCCCCTTCGGGAGGGGAACTTCAATGCTATGTGGAAAAACTTCCACTATGGGGAAATTTATGGAAAGCGCCACAACGAAAGAACCTTACCATGTCTCCAGTGAGGGGCGCGCCACGCAGCCATACGAGCGCACCTGCATCGCTGGAGACACAGTCCTCCAACGTGTCCCCTGGCCCTTACTTACCTTTTCTGGTTTAGATATATTTTTCGGGGAGTCGTAAAAATACACCTAGTTAGTTTCTAGGAATTTTAAAATACGACAGTACGTTGGGAAAGCGTTCAGTCCCGATAGGGAGGACGCTGCGGAGGCCACCTGCTGCCCGGAGGGGAGACCCTGGTGGCAAAATAGCATATGGACTAGCCCTGAGAAGCGGGCGTGCACATATGAAGAGGTGGTTAGCGGAGAGGAAGACACGAGCCCGCCTAGGAGGGGGGACTACATCGTGGCTGAGTGAGCGTATGGGATCGCCAGCAGGGATCGCACATAGCAGGGACCTATACCCAGAACCCATACTTACAACGTAATGGGCCAACATTTGACTCCTCCGCTGAGTCAGATGCTGGGGGCCTCGGAGGAACTCTGCAGGGTTCGCCGAGTGGGGAACTCAACTGACAAAGCGAGAAAAGCGCACGTATCTCTGTGTTAGAGAGAAAGGCGAAGCAAGCGTTTTACAACACCTTACCGAATTTCGCCGCGTGCTAACGCCCAAAAGGATGCGCGCTCCGAGTGGAGCACCTGGGGGACACGGCTCGCCCTGGCTCGATAAGCGAGGGAGATGGCAATCACTGTTCAGTGGGCCAACCTCTGTTTAGATACAGCACTTCCCTTCTGCCGACACCGTAACAGATAAAGAGCTGCTCAGAGGATCTAAGCTCTGAGTACGGTCCGTATAATACGCAAAGCGCGAACAGGACACTGCAATAAGGGGCTGGGTCTGCCTCCTCCGTGGGCAGCGCTTGCAGGTTCACTACATAGTTTAAACGAGCGCTGTAGGAACCTAGGGCACCTAGGTGGGCCGGGGTCTCAGGTAAATGTGAGAGTGGGCCGGCCCAAAACGCTGGCACATTTCGCTGACCGAAAATGCCTCCAGATACCCGCCCATTTGACCGATACCAACGCGACCAGCAGAGCTGTCTACCTGGACAGAAATCATATAGATACTGAGTCGAGTGATCGAGCAGACCTCTCCTAAGAGAGATCTTCAAATGGGTAAGAGAGGGGACAGGATATATATCCACGTCTCGCGCCTCTGGGGACTGAATGATGAGGCGATGCTTTCCCAGCGCGCCACCATCGCCGCGTCCTCAGAGCGGGGATGATCGCAACGCCAACCCCTCAGTGCGGAGGGGACAGCCTTGGCTCCAGCCGACTGAAGGAGGATAGCATCACACTGATCTGGCATGTTTGGGGTTTCCTTCTCGGAGAGAAGTACACCACACAGCGAATAGACTCCACATCAGGGCATAGGCATGCCTCATAGAGGGTGCTCTAGGCCTGAGTGATGGTGTTAACCACCTAACGGTAGGTCACCTAAGTCCTCCGCGCTCCATCTATGGGCCACACGTGATGTCCATAGATCTGGGCGTGGGTGCCAAACGGTGCCTGTCCCCAAAGAGAAAGTTTTTTCCAGGGGACATGCCAGGGAGGGGCCATCACGAGGAGAGAGCTGGAATACAGGTTTGATTGGGCCTGAGAGGCGCAATGCATAGACCTGTTCCTCGTCCTCCCTGACTTTACACAGCATCTGTGCGAGTAGGCTCACTGGAGAAATGCGTATTACGCACGCCCCGGGGCCAGCTGTGTAGCCAGTGCGCAGAACGCACCCATAACAGCTGGACAGTCGGGGGTGGAGCCTCCATTCTCCCAGGCGAACTGCCGTGAGAGCGCAGCGGCTGCACGGTTGAGCTCGGCGGGGAAAAATGGAATGCAGCGATTGCGCCGCGTATGACTCCGGGGGAGCAGACGGCGAGCGAGCTGAGACATGCGGCGACAGCGAATATCTCCCTTGCAGTTGATATACACCATCGCCACCGTGCTGTTCGTCCTGACCAGCACGTGTTTCCCTTCTAACACCGGTAAAAAATGGTGCAGCGTGACATACACTACCAACAGCTCCAGGCAGTTAAGATGCCAATGCAACCAGCTTCCTACCACGGAACCACAGCTGCATGCCCGCAACACACGGCCCCCCAGCGCGTACTGGAAGCATCCGTCAAACGACGACATGCCTGGACTCTTGTTCTAGAGGCCCGCGGGCCTGTAGAACCCAGGGTCCATCCAGAGGCTGAGGGCGCGGCGACACAGCGGAGTGACAGTCAACCGGTGCGCGCTCGCATGCCATGCGCGTCAAGGGACCCGATCGTGAAGCAAATGCCGAAGTGGTCTCATATAGAGCATCCGAGCGGCGAGACCGCGGCTGCGGATGTCATATGCTCCAGGAGCCTCTGAAATAATATCAGTGGGACCACATTTTCCTGTCGAACTCCCTCAGACAGGCCAGCATCAGCCCGGCGCGCTCTCGGGGGGGAGGCGCGCCGTCATGGTGATCGAGTCCAGCTCCAACCCGAGAAAAGAGTTGCTCTGCCCGGGGGCGAGGCTGCTCTTTTCTCGGTTGACCTGAAACCCCAATTGGTCGAAGTGCCGAAACACCCTGTCTCTGTGCGTAATCAATTAATCCCGCGAGCGCGCTGAAATCAGCCAGTCGCTTGAGATAATTGAGTATGCGGATGCCCGCAAGCCGAAGCTGGGGCACCCTCCGCGAGCTTGGTGAAAACCCGCGGAGACAGAGAGAGCCAAAAGGGGAGGACTTGTACAGCCAGGCTCGACTTCAGACGCAAACCGCAGGAAACTGACGGTGGCGTGGAAGTATGGAGACATGAAAGTACGCGTCCTTCAGGTCTACTGCTGCAGACCAATCCCGAGGACGAACGCTCCGGAGGGTGCGCTTTCTGAAGCATTCTGAACGGCAGCTTGTGAAGCCAGCGGTTCAAAACGCGCAGATCGAGGATTGGCCGTAGCCCACCGCTCTTTTTGGGTACGATGAAGTGCGGGCTGTAAACCCGCTCTCCATCCCGGCTGGAGGGACCGGTTCGATTGCATCCTTCGCCAGGAGGACAGCAATCTCCTCTCGCAAGACAGGGGCGGACGCAGGGCTGACCCTGGTGAAATACACACCCGTGAACTTGGGAGGCCGTTTCGCGAACTGAATCGCGTAGCCGAGTCTGATCGCGCGGATGAGCCATTGCGATGGGCTGGCCCGCGCTAACCAGGCAGGCAGAGCCCTCGCAAGTGGCTTCGTCCGCACGATCGCTGACGTACCAGCGGTGGGGCAGCGCGGAGTGGGTGGGCTCAACCGGGGAGCACTGGGGTCCCACAGGAGAGCAGGAGGCAAGAGCTTTACTCTTTACTCTTGACTTCTACTTCCTGCTTTGCTACTGTTCGGACGTCTTTGCCTACTGCTCCGCTCTTTGCACACTTGCTTTTATATTTTATACCCTAATTTTTAACTTGAGCCTATCAGCACAGTGCTCAAACAACACAGCTTGAAGATCAACATCGAATCTACGAACTTTCTGGAATATAGATTTACTAACAAAAGCGGATTTATCGACCAAACAATCCTCCCGCTACCAGCTGCTTACATTCCTGAGACTGGAAAACACGGCTGTGAAAATGGCTCCGGAGCGAATAACATCAGAATCTCACTGCTGTTCAAACTGCCACAAACTTTTACAAAAGATTGCAGTTCTTGAAACAAAGTTACTTGCGATCCGACCAGAACTGCCGGAACATACAGGACTGCTTTATTGTGGACCGTCGCAGCCTTCAGCCGGTGAGTTCCATAAATTTACTCCAGCTACTGTTTTGAGGACAGAAAAACAGAATGAAACTATTGAAAATGAGCGAAACAAATGGCATAAACAGGGTGCGAGACCAAAGGGTACTCGCGGGGTCAGATCATACGCTGCTGCATTAGCGTGCTCTACCCCAAATACAGCTCGGACTCAAATACAGCTTCAGAACAGATATGAAGTTTTGAGTAATATGGGTGAAGAATCCCCAAATGCAGTCAGACAGAGATCGCATGTCTCAGCAGCTAATTCAGCATGGAACAGAGGCTCAAGGCCGACTAGACAGCGCCATTCTGCTCCGAGCGCACCTGAGATAAGAACACTAGTTGTAGGAGATTCAATAATCAGAAATTTTAGGAGCAGAGCTACAAAGACATACTGCTTCCCTCATGCAACAGTTTCTGATATAAACAAAGAACTAGAGGAAATTGTGAAAAAGCACGAGAATGCAAAACGGATTATCATCCATGTGGGGAAAAATGATATTCGGAAGGAACAGTCAGAACTGCTCAAGAAAGATTTCTGTGAGCTCTTGGAAACAGTTGATAGATTGAAGATTCAGTCATTTATCAGTGGACCACTCCCTGCAAGAGGGACAAATATGTTTTCACGGCTTCTTGGCCTAAATGTATGGTTGCAGAAAACATGTTACAGGAAAGGACTGAATTTTATTGACAACTTCAATCTCTTCTGGAATCAAAGACAACTGTTTACATCAGACGGCCTTCATCCAAACAAACTTGGTGCAAAAGTGCTAAAGGACAATATCTATTTCTCCCTCCATCATCCATCGGCTGTGTATGCCACTGAACTCACACACACACCTAGAAAATGCCTGAATGATCACAGGGCCTCAAATCAGCTCCCGAGTGGACTTGGGGCTGACGCATCACACAAGGACAGTGATAACGCTACGCAGCCAAAACAATTACTATTGAAAGAGACACACTCACCTCCCCTGTGCTCAACACAAACAGACTGTGACGCATCAGAACAGCATCAAGTCTCGTCACTCAACAATGATCCTCAGGAAAACAGCCAGGAAAACTTATTTCAGCAGCCAGAATCTCCAGACCCACAGCCTCTGTCACCAGACACATTCTCACTGTCACCCTGCTCGCCTCTCTTGGGTTTTTCAAAAAAGATGGAGGAACTGGTGTATGCTGGAACTAAACTTTCACACTCCATTGCCGCAAGCCCCCAGCTATCAACCAAAAAGCGGCCTGCTCCACAACCGCCTCTGAGCCCACCTGGAAGATCCCTCCGACTTTTGCCACACCGCCAGGCCTCAACCAATGCCCCATCATCAGCTGGTGAACACAACAGCTCAGAGTGATGTGTGTCGGGGGCCTGCTTAGATAACAGTGTTTTTATCAAATGTTTACAGAACAAGCAGGAACCCAGTGTGGCTGTAGCCTCTACTCAGATATGTGTTATATTACGTGACAGAAAACCAAAGACTTCTTCAGGCCGTATAGCAAATCATTCAAATCTGGTGTCTATTAAATGTAATTCTGAGACTACTGTAGGGAAAACAGCTAAAACTGTTAAGTTAGCACTTTTAAACATCCGATCACTTAACAATAAGTCACTTTTAGTCAATGATTTTATCAACACAAACTGCCTTGATTTTATGCTTTTAAATGAAACTTGGCTAGATGACAGTTGTAGCGCAGCAGTTCTGAATGAAACAGCTCCTTTAAACTTTGATTATTTGAGTGTTTGCAGAGCTAATAGGAGAGGTGGAGGCATCGCTGCCCTATTTAAAGATGTCTATGAGTGTAAACAAGTGTCATTTGGTGACTATTTGTCCTTTGAATATCTGAGTATAGCACTAAAGGGTGCTCCACGCATTTTACTGATCATTATCTACAGACCTCCAAAATATTCTCCAACTTTTATTGATGATTTTACAGAGTTGTTATCAATAGTAACCTCTGAGTTTGACTATTTTACTATTGCTGGGGATTTTAATATTCACATTGATAATCCAGAAATCAATGCTGTAAAAGAACTCATAACTGTGTTTAACACTTTTGATCTGACTCAGCATGTTCAAGGACCCACACACAATCGTGGACACACTCTTGATCTACTTATAACTAAGGGTCTACACATTTCATCGACTATTGTTAAGGATGTTGCACTATCTGATCATTTCTGTATTTTCTTTGATATATTGATCACTCCAGCCATTAAAGACAGATCTGTCTCTGTCAGAAAGAGATGCATAAATGAGAACACTAGTGAGCAGTTTATGAAGGCCATATCGCTAGCACCAAGCATATCTGCAGACTCTGTTGATTCTTTTCTTGATTTGTTTAACTCTAAAGTTAGGAATGTCATAGATGACATTGCTCCTGTTAAAGTCAGGAAGAGAACTGGGATGAAAAATGTGCCTTGGAGGAAAACAACAGCAGTTCTAATGCTGAAAAGACAGTGCAGAAAAGCTGAGCGTATGTGGAGGAAGACGAAACTAGTAGTCCACTATAATATCTATAAAGACAGTCTTCATGCTTTTAATGTGAAACTAAAAACCGCTAGGCAGACTTTCTTTTCAACCCTTATAAACAGCAATCTAAATAATACTCGCTTCCTCTTTGCAACGGTAGAGAGACTCACAAACCCCCCCAGTAGGATTCCCAGTGAACTACTCTCGGAAAGTAAATGTAATGAGTTCGCTCATTTCTTTACTGATAAGATCAATAATATCAGAAAGGCAATCAGCTCATCCAATCAGCCAAGTTGTGTCGAAGTCAGACAAACTCAACCACAACTTAAGAAATCAGACATTATGTCTGATTTCATGGCAATTAATGGTAAAATCTTAGAGGAGATTGTGCAAAGTATGAAAACATCAACCTGCAGTCTTGACACGCTCCCCACATCATTCCTCAAAACGGTGTTTAACTGTTTAGAAATGGATCTCCTAAAAGTGGTAAATGCTTCACTTCTCTCAGGGACTTTTCCAAACTCACTTAAAACTGCAGTTGTTAAACCCCTCTTGAAAAAGAGCAATCTGGATAACACACTATTGAGCAGTTACAGACCAATCTCAAATCTCCCTTTCATTGGAAAAATCATTGAAAAAGTTGTTTTCAACCAGGTTAACACATTCTTAAACTCCAAGGGGTGTTTAGACAATTTTCAATCTGGTTTCAGAGCACATCACAGTACAGAGAGCGCTCTTATAAAGATAATCAATGATATCCGCCTAAATACAGATTCAGGTAAACTAACAGTGCTGGTTTTGCTCGATCTTAGTGCTGCATTTGACACTGTCGATCACAGCATACTTCTGGATAGGCTGGAAAATTGGGTTGGGCTGTCTGGGACGGTCCTCAAGTGGTTCAGATCTTACCTTGAAGGGAGAGGTTACTATGTCAGTATAGGTGACCATAGGTCGAGGTGGACACCGATGACATGTGGAGTCCCACAAGGCTCGATTCTGGCACCTCTCCTGTTCAACCTTTATATGCTCCCTCTGAGCCAAATAATGAGAAAGAACCAAATTTCCTACCACAGCTATGCTGATGACACTCAGATCTACTTAGCCTTAACGCCTAATGACTACAGCCCTATCGACACCCTCTGCCAATGCATTGATGAAATGAACAGTTGGATGTGCCAAAACTTTCTTCAGTTAAACAAAGAGAAAACTGAAGTCATTGCATTTGGGAACAGAGATGAGGTTCTCAAGGTGAATGCGTACCTTGGCACGAAGGGTCAAACAACAAAAAATAAGGTCAAGAATCTTGGTGTGACTCTGGAGTCAGATCTGAGTTTCAGTAGTCATGTCAAAGCAGTTAGTAAATCAGCATACTATCATCTCAAAAACATTGCAAGAATCAGATGCTTTGTTTCCAGTGAAGACTTAGAGAAACTTGTTCATGCTTTTATCAGCAGCAGGGTGGATTACTGTAACGGCCTCCTCACGGGCCTTCCCAAAAAGACAGTAAGACAGTTGCAGCTCATCCAGAACGCTGCGGCCAGGATTCTGACCAGAACCAGGAGATCAGAACACATCACACCTGTCCTCAGGTCTTTACACTGGCTCCCAGTTACATTCAGAATAGATTTTAAAGTATTATTACTTGTCTATAAATCACTAAATGGCCTAGGACCTCAATACATTACAGATATGCTTACTGAATACAAGCCTAACAGATCACTCAGATCTTTAGGATCATATAAACTAGAAATTCCAAGAGTTCAGTCAAAGCAGGGTGAATCAGCTTTCAGCTACTACGCCCCTCGCTGCTGGAATCAGCTTCCAGAAATGATCAGATGTGCTCCAACATTAGGCACATTCAAATCCAGACTGAAAACACATCTGTTTAGCTGTGCCTTTATTGAATGAGCACTGTGCTACGTCCGACAGATCGCACTATTATGTTTTTCTCTTTTTTTTCATTCTTTTTTAACCTGTTTTAACATGTTTTTATCTGTTTTTTTTATTATCTGTTTTTATTTATTTTTTTTTTTCTTATTCTTGTTTCTTTTATTCCTGTTTATGTAAAGCACTTTGAATTGCCACTGTGTATGAAATGTGCTATATAAATAAACTTGCCTTGCCTTGCCTTGCCTTGCCTTGCCTTGTCTCGCACCTGTACTCCGGAGGTGGGGCTGGGAGGGGGAGAGAAAGGAGACCGTTCTCTCTCGCTCCGCGAGCCACTGGCGAAGTGCACCGATCCTGCGAGCTGGAAAGCATAGCGTCCCAGACTGGCAGTGTTCGGGCTGTCACATCCGGGGAAGGGAAAAAATGCTCTTTCTCTGAGGTTTTGATAGCGTTTTTTAACGCTGTTAGAAGAAGAGCCCCGCCCTCCAGCAGGGAAAGAGCAAATTTCCTCCTCTCCAGATGGCCCGTCTCAGGGACGCTTCGCGGTTCGTTTACCGAACTTAGCGGCGCCCTGGGGCGGGGAGCGCTGGTTGCCTGCGAGATGCTCGGCGCAGCCGCTTGGCCAGAGGCGCAGGCGACCGAGCAAAGCCGCAGGCGGGCGCTCTCGGCGTGAAGCAGTGGATGTGGATGGCTCGGCGGGGAGGAGCGGTTTTACGATCCCGCCGAGCGATGGTATTACCCATCGTGCACATCCAGGAAGAAGGGGACGTGGAGGCTTAGAAGGTCTTGCCTTCTTTATCTCCTCCACATCACACCCCTCTAGTCGGTCCGTCCGCGGGGCTGGGGGATAAACCATCTCCAGACCCACGGCCGAAACAGCCTGAAGCATGGCTGCAAAGTCTGCTTCTGGATTCGACGCCACGCTCATCATCCCGGAGGGAAAGAGCGGGTTCGAATCCTCATCAGACAATGACAACCAACCCTCCAAGGAAGGTGAGGATGAAAGCGCACGCAGATCGGGCAGAAAAAAAGTGCCCTCCAAGACTGCGTGAGCTTACTGCGCACTTTCCGGGAAGAAGGGGACGGAAGGCTTAGAAGGTCTTGCCTTCTTATATCCTCCACAAAACACCCATCTAGTCGGTCCGGCCGCGGGGCTGGGGGATAAACTATCACCAGACCCCCGGCCGAAACAGCCCGGGAAAGCACGGCCATCATGTCTGCTTTTTAGATGCCAACGCCGTGCTCTCCACCCCGGAGGGAGGGAGCGAGCGGGTTCGCATCCTCATCAGACAATGACAGCCCATCCTCCGATGCAGCGATGGACATCTGATCCTCGGTGTCATCAAGTGAGAGGGCGACCACCCGAGGATGGAGCGCTTCTCTCACCTGAAGCTTGGATGGAGCGCGTGGAGGAGCGAGAGGTCCGCGAGCCCGAGAGCGGCGGATTTACTCCCACTGAAACCCTCAGATCTGCCCGAGTGCCAACCGCAGTGCGGGGGACAACTGGGGTGGGTCGCTCTTTTGCAAGAGCGAGCCGCGATCTTAACTGCGCAGCAGACATGACATCACAATGATGGCATGCACTGCCCGCGAGCACCGCATCAACATGCTGGACCCCCAGACATGAAACGCAGTGCTCGTGCCCATCATCCGGGGACAGGAAACCACCGCAACCAGAAACGCACGGTCAGAGCGACGTCTTGAAAAACCATGCAACCGTGTTGCTCTTTTAGGAAACTTGCTTCCTATATACATACCGCTCTTGGAGGACCGGACCCACAGGACGCCAGGCAAGGGAGAACAACCCAGCTCGACCATCTGCCACTGTGTATACGCGCTCTGGATCGGGAGAAGCTGCTTCTCGATCTCCCTCTGTAGACACAGGTTGGAGATACCCTCATAGACTCTCTCAGAAGCTCGTGAAAGGCTCTGAAAGCGAAAAGGATGTCGTTGCTGAGCACATGCTAGCCTTTTATGCCAGGCTGATTGTCATTCAAGACAACTCATTGGCATTTAATTGGCCCGTTTTTATACTCTTTCAGATGATTGGATTCTGACGAAATCCCCATAGTGGAAGTTTTTCCACATAGCATTGAAGTTCCCCTCCCGAAGGGGAACTATCGGGAAGCCATTCGTCTACAGTGCCACCATTTACTAGAATTCCATCACGGATTTTCCAGAAATTCGAAGTATTAGTGACCCAGACACTTGTCTGAGAACAAGCTTCAAATTTTACAACCACCGGTAAGAATTGCAAGCTTCATTTTAAATTACAATAATTTTTTTCAAAATATCATTGTTTAATGACTAAATGCAATAAATAAAATACAGCGCAAAGAATGTAAGGATGAGTAAGAATGTAAGAATGCCTTCAAGCCAACGTAAAAAGCAACAATCCGCCCACGGTACATCTCCACAGGGGTGGTGCCTAGCCATGTGATAAAAGAGCCAAAAGGAACGAGTTGGCAGGGAGTCAAACTGCTTAGAAGGCAGCTATTCTCACCCCTATACCACCAATGCTTGTGGACGTTCTCCGGCAGAAGAGCTGAGAAAGTATGCTTTCAAATAAGGCACTCTCTGTTTGGGTTTGGGGTTAAAACAAAGCTCCAGAGTACGGAGCCCAGCCATGGCGACATGCGCTGATCACAGGACAATTTCCCAACGGTGGCACCCGGCCATGTGATATATACAGCAGCCAAAGGCAATGCGTTGGCCGGGAATCGAACCCAGATCAACTGCTTGGAAGGCAGCTATGCTCACCACTATACCACCAACGCCTGTGGACAGTGTTCGGCAGAAGAGCTCAAAAAGAATGCTTTCAACCAAGGCCCTCTTTGTTTGGGTTCGGCACAAAAAAAACATGTGCAGCATACGGATCCCAACCTTCGCAATAGGCACTGATCTACTCACGAGTCATGGGACATCTTCACAACACCTCTTACAGGAAACTTTCTTTACTTTTTTTGAAGGAAAATGGAGTAAACACAGCCGGCTGTGATTTGGATTCTGCTTTGATCTACTTTTTTTTTTCAATTTTTTACAATTTTAATAAATAATTTGTGAAAATACATTGTTTCATTGTGAAATTTCTCAAACTTCATATATGTCCTGCACAATAATCCTGCTGGAACTGTATATTTTAATAGACCTGTAGGATTGTAGTTCCTGGGCGAATAATCCCTGCATAAATTTTGTTTCCTTAACATGTGCAGCATACGGATCCCAACCTTCGCAATAGGCACTGATCTACTCACGAGTCATGGGACATCTTCACAAGGGTGGCGTCTGGCCATGTAATATTACGGCAGCTAAAAGGAATACATTGGCCAGGAATCTGCTTGGAAACCAGCTATGCTCACCACTGTATTACCAACGCTTGTGGACATCCTCTCACAGAAGCGTAGAAAAGGAAAGCTTTCAACCAAGGAGTTCTTTGTGTGGGCTCGGGCCGAAGAAAAAACTCCCCAGAAAAAACATGCCGAGTATGGATCCCATCTCTTTCCGACATTGAGGTTGACCAAAAAAACGGAGGTCGATAATTTCACGCTGCAGTGGCGGAGTTCTCATCTTCTGTCACCCAGTATTCACTGTAATGAGCTCCCCTGGTTCGAATGTCTTTGCAAGGGTTGACTGGATGCAGCTCAGGACAGGTCGGGCTGACATTTTGTGGAGTAAAAGCTGGGCCATGTGTAAGAATGAACGGCGTGCTTTGTTTGCTGCAAAACATGCTAATAACGTTCTCCTGTGTGGTGCACTGTTCAAGTTACTGCTGATGACCAGTCGAAGACTGTCGAGGAAGCAATGAATATTAATGAAGAAAAAGCTGCCCCAGGCCAGTTTTCAACCCTCCTCTTGCTGTCAGCCAAGGTCCTTGGGGTCGGCACTGCAGAAAATGCACCAAGCTACCCAAACATCCTCCAAGGGGTGGTGCCTGGATATGTGGTAAAATAGCCAAAGGGGATGCGTTGGCAGGGACTCAAACCCATACGAACTGCTTGGAAGGCAGCTATGCTCACCACTATACCACTGACGCTTGTGGACAAACTCTGACAGAAGTTCAGAAAAAGAAGGCTTTCTACCAAGGCACACTTTGTTTGTGTTTCGGCGCTAAATAGACATCCCCAGACTGCGGAGCTAAGCCATCAAAATTTGCACTGATCTACCCGCAGGTCAGAGGACAACTCCACAACTGTGGCCACCGGCCATGTAGGATTACAGCAGACAAAGGTGATGTGTGGGCCAGGAATCCAACCCGGGTCAACTGCTTGGAAGGCAGCTATGCTCACCACTATACCACCAACGCTTGCACACACACTCTGACAGAAGTGCTGAAAAAGAGGGCAACACTCCTCTTGCTGTCAGCCAAGGTCTTTAGGGCCAGCGCTGCAGACAATGCTGTTAGGACTGGATTACGTTGCTGATCTGTGTGGGGTGAGAACGGGTGCTTTCTCCACGCAGCTCCTCGTTAGTATAGTGGACAGTATCTCCGCCTGTCACGCGGAAGACCGGGGTTCGATTCCCAAATGGGGAGGCCCTTGTTCGTCTTTTACTAGTTGGCTGTTGCCTTCAAGCCAACGTAAAAAGCAACAATCCACCCACGGGACATCTCTACAGGGGTGGTGCCTAGCAGTGGTGGAAAGTACTAAAAATTTGTACTCAATTACAAGTACTGTTACATTGCTGAAATTATACTCAATTACAAGTAAAAGTACGGGTGTTAATAAGTACTTAAGTAAAACTACAAATTACTCTTCATAAAAACTCAAATTACTGAGTACAAATTACTTTTTTAGCTGGTGGTATTGGCAATAAAACACATGGAGGCCAAAAGGCCGAGAGGACGCTGGCGCAGTTTGGCTGCCGCTTCTCCACCAGTTTTTGTATGTCTATCTTTTTAATCTATGTTTTTTTAGTTTCAGTCTTTTATATGTCATTTTATACTTTTATACTCCTCCGTATTTTCGGACATAACATTAAACCGGAGCTGAGTTTTTGCCCTGGGCGCTCTGCTTGATTCTCTGAGTCCTTAGTGCTAGCATGCGGCTAACTCAGCTGATTTTCCTCATTCTGGTTTTTATTGGAGCATTGGACAAGACCTACAGTGGTTGTTTGGATTTTAACATGTTCACTTACTCTGGAACGGATCTTTACCAACTTCAACACACTATGCTTCCTGCGGTGGACGTGGTACCAGTGCTTCGCTCTCTAAAACTACTACGGCGCCCCGCGTACACTCATCGGGGTTCTCGCCGGAGTTTTCTGGCTCACCAGGCTGGGGCTATCAATACGGTCTGGTCTCGGAGGCGAGTGGTTCGTCCTTACTCCTCAGCACGGGTTTGTTTGACGAACCTTGCACCCGTCCAGAAGGCTTCATCATCCAGTGAAATTCAACTAAACATTGTCAGGTTTGCCCACTTAAACGTGCGTTCTATCAATAATAAAGCAGCTTTGATTTGTGACTTAATTATTGACAATGATCTGGACTTTCTTTGCATTTGTGAAACTTGGCGTCAGTCTAATGACTTTTTAAATTTAAATATGTGTGCTTTGCCATGCTACACATATCTCGAGCGCTCTCACTCCACTGGCAGAGGCGGTGGCTTAGCAGTTATTTTCCACTCTGATGTGACTGTAATCAAGGTAACCCTGCCATGTTTTACTACCTTTGAATGCATGGCGTTTAAATTGACTGGCACGTCTCCTGTGCTAGTATTGAACATTTATAGTCCTCCAAAACCTGCTTCTGATTTTTTCTCAGAACTTACCGATCTATTGACGGTGGCTAGTGCACTCTGTCCTTCTCTTCTCCTTACCGGTGATTTAAATTTTCATGTTGAGGATGTGAACTGTGCTCAAGCAGCATGCTTACTGGACATATTTGACTGTTTTAACTTGATCCAGCATGTTGACTTTCCTACACACAAATGAGGTCACACACTAGATTTGGTTTGTGCCACTGGAGTGAATATTCAGTCACTTAAAGCAACTGTAGTGCCTTTTAGTGACCACAAACTCATTACGTTCGATCTGAGTACTCCATCTTCTCAGTCTACTATCAAACGCACTATCACTTTTAGGAAACTTGGTGACATTGACCTTGACCAGCTAAGTCAACACATTGAGGGTTTTCCTATTATGTCTACAGTGGCCCAATACAATTCTGTTTTTAAGTCTCTTCTTGATGATATTGCTCCACTGAAAACTCGCTCTGTTTCTTTTACAAGATCGTTGCCCTGGTTTACGAAGGAGTTAAGAACAATGAAGGCTGTTAACAGGCAATTGGAGAGAAAATATAATAAATCTGGGCTTGTGACACACAAGCTTATGTTTGAGCAGCATCTAATGGAATATCATAATGCGCTGACGGTCGCGAAAAGGGAATACTACTCGCATATCATTTGTAGTCAAAATTCCAACTCTAGAACTCTGTTTAGAACAGTCACTAATCTGGTTGGACCTCCTAATAAATTCACCCCTGCAACTGCTGAGCACTGTGATGATTTTTTTAATTTTTTTACAACCAAGATTGACTACATTTTCTCTTCCATTGCCGGTAATTCTGATTCCACATATGTTGAACCTTCATCCTCTGTTGTCCCTGCTTCTGGCTTCTCGACTTTTAATATTGCTGATTATGATTTTATTGCAAAAACTGTTATGTCATTGAACTCTTCATCCTGTGTTCTCGATCCTTTCCCAACTTCTGTTCTGAAAAACTGTCTATCAGTGTTCACCCCCCATATTACCACTATTGTGAATGCTTCACTTATCACTGGTTTTATTGAAACTGCTCTGAAAACTGCTGCTGATTTTAAAAAAGCCTGGCAGTGACTCCTCTGATCTGTCTAATTATCAACCGATTTCTAATCTACCTTTTCTGGCAAAGGTTCTCGAGCGGGTGATTGTGGGGCAACTGCAAGAACACCTGCAAGCAAATGCTCTGTTTGATGCATTTCAGTCGGGTTTTAGATCAGGACATAGCAAGGAAACTGCGTTAGTTAAGGTCGTTAATGACCTTATGATGCTTTTAGACTTAACTGCAGCTTTTGATACAATTTCTCACAGCATACTTTTGGATAGACTTCATAACTGGGTTGGTGTGGATGGGATTGTCCTAAATTGGTATTAAATCCTGTCTTACTGGACGTTCACAGTTTATCTATGTGGGGGGGTCACAGATCGCATACTGTTCCTTTATGTCATGGTGTCCCTCAAGGGTCAGTACTCGGTCCACTTCTTATTAGTATTTATATGTTGCCTCTTGGTCAAATCCTGCAAAAATTTGGGATTAGATATCATTGCTATGCCGATGACACACAGATCTATATTCATTCATTCATTCATTCATTTTCTTGTCGGCTTTGTCCCTTGCGGGGTCGCCACAGCGGAATGAACCGCCAACCTATCCAGCACAATTTTACACAGCGGATGCCCTTCCAGCCGCAATTCATCTCTGGGAACTTCCACACACACATTCACACTCATACACTATGGACAATTTAGCTTACCCAATTCACCTGTACTGCATGTCTTTGGACTGTGGGGGAAACCGGAGCACCCGGAGGAAACCCACGCGAACACAGGGAGAACATGCAAACTCCACACAGAAACGCCAACTGACCCAGCCCAGCTGAGGTTCGAACCTGCGACCCAGCGACATTCTTGCTGTGAGTCAACAGATACCTACTGCGCCACTGCGTTTCCCAGAGATATATTCATACTTCTCCCAATTCATCGGCATCAATGTCATCGCTTAACGCTTGCTTAATAGAAATTAAAGCTTGGATGCAACATAATTATCTTAAGCTGAATAGTTCAAAAACTGAGATATTACTGATTGGCACTCCTTCTAACATTAAGAGGTGTAGTGAATTCAAATTAACAGTTGATGGGTCTGCCTTATCACCATCTCCGCAGGTGCGTAATCTTGGTGTTCTCCTGGACTCTCAGCTTAGTCTGAAGCCTCATTTTAAACATTTAACTAAAACGGCCTTTTATCATCTTAGAAATATAGCCCGCTTACGTCTTTTCCTCTCAAGGCCGGACACTGAAAGACTTGTCCATGCTTTTATCATGTCTCGTTTGGATTTTTGCAATTCTCTGTTCGGAGGGTTACCAGCTAATTCTCTTAAGATTCTTCAATACATCCAAAATTCTGCAGCACGTGTGTTGACACATACATCATCTCGGTCTCACATCACTCCTGTACTCCAACAGCTTCACTGGCTGCCCGTCAAGTCTCGCATTGATTTTAAGACATTGATCCTAACATATAAAGCAGTTCATGGTTCTGTTCCTGGTTACATTTGTGA
This sequence comes from Danio kyathit, assembly GCA_903798195.1. Classification (NCBI taxonomy): domain Eukaryota; kingdom Metazoa; phylum Chordata; class Actinopteri; order Cypriniformes; family Danionidae; genus Danio; species Danio kyathit. The sequence goes on from CAIGQS010000083.1 coordinate 54,939, forward strand.
CTTGATATCCATTTCCTCTACCTCTCGCTGTTTACGCTCTGCATCAGGTCCTATGCTGTTTCAACCTCGTTGTAAACTCAGCACCTTGGAAGGTAGGGCGTTCTCTTTCCGTGCACCCAAACTGTCGAATGCTCTCCCCACAAACATTAGGAATGCTGGCTCCTTGGACTGTTTTAAGAAGCTACTTAAAACTCATCTTTTTAGGACTGTTTTTAATTTTTGATATCTTTTTTTCTTTTTCTTTTTTCTTACTGTGTTTTGTGTATATTTTATTGTTTTACTGTGCTTTGTTGTTTTTACTTTCTTGTAAGCGCTTTGGGTTTTAGAAAAGCGCGTTATAAATAAAATGTATTATTATTATTATTATTATTATTGCCGACACTGCGGTGAAAACCTCGGAAGCATGCCATGATTAACCCTAAGCAAATACGTTAAAACTCTGTGTTACATTTAACCCCGCGTTACTTTGTACCCCGCGCTCCCCTACTTTACAGACTGTATTCTGCCCTACACCAACACCTCTTACAGGAAACTTTCTTTACTTTTTTTGAAGGAAAATGGAGTAAACACAGCCGGCTGTGATTTGGATTCTGCTTTGATCTCCTTTTTTTTTTTCAATTTTTTACAATTTTAATAAATAATTTGTGAAAATACATTGTTTCATTGTGAAATTTCTCAAACTTCATATATGTCCTTAACAATAATCCTGCTGGAACTGTATATTTTAATAGACCTGTAGGATTGTAGTTCCTGGGGGAATAATCCCTGCATAAATTTTGTTTCCTTCATAAAATTCCTGCAAGTATTCCTACAGGAAAATGAGCTGAAAGTCCTGTAGGAAATCTGCATAATATTCCTGCAGGATTCCTGCAGGTTTTTTTTTGTAAGGGTGGGTTAGAATCCAGGCTAATAGAGCTGTTTGAAATGCTTTAATATCCAAATAAACACTGTGAATAAATATGTCTTGTTTTGGTCATAAAACAGGTTCGTTGCTAGATCAGACATGGTTGTGGCCAGAAGTTAACAAGAATTATTTATATTATTTATTAAATTTCCCATTTATTGTATTTAATTAATGTCTACCCAAAACTTAAACCCAACCATTACAATAGTGTAAAAATATTAACTATTGTTTTACAGTGTTACAAAAATGATGCTAAATTCAGCAGCTGTATAACACCATAAAACAGTAACATGATTAAAATACATAAAATCATGATTTCGGAGTATTTGTACAAGTCGGGATTTGAACCCAAAAGTAGAAGCACAGTAACAACGTGCATACGTACGGTCCACTGAGACGTAACTTTATTTTACCCTGTCAGTTGAATACAGATTTGCCAGGTCTCGAAACGCTTCTGAACTGATCCATGCTTTGAATCGCTTTAGTCACGTGACTAGGTGTTTCGAAACACTTTAGTCACGTGACCTGGGTGTTTCGGATCATGCTTCGGTGCAGTGTTTCGAAACACTTGCGCTTCGGGATCTCGACACTGTGTCGAAACGTCAGTTTCATGTCAGCCATCCCTAGTAATTCCAGTCACACATGAACACAATAATGCATTTAATGACTTTGCATTATTTAAAAGTTTTTGTAGTGAACTGATGTGCAATGGTTCTCAATATCAATATGCTCAGATATATTACTTTAATAAGCTGAACTGTTTGCTAATGTATTTACGGAAGTCCTAAGAGGCCATGCATTAAAATATTTTTTCTCCCTTGTTTTGTCGTGATCACGACTTAATTATCTCGTGATCTCGACATAACAAAAAAGTTGTTTTCTCGTGATCACGACTTATTTTTCTCGTGATCTCGACATAACAAAAACTTGTTATGTCGTGATCACGACTTTTTTTTTTTTTTGCTTTAATTTATTTATGTATTAATTATTATTATTATTATTATTAGTAGTAGTAGTATAGTAGGAGTATTAGTATTAATATCTGGCAAATGTCAGGACACCGGCCTTGCGAACAGGGAGAGAATAACTGCAGTCGCGCATTCGTGCAACACATTAAAGGCGTTCAGAACAGCCATAATATGAGAGCAAACGCTCGTGCTCCTGATTAATGTACATTCATGATTATGTTCATGTATATGATCATTATTTACAATAATTTGCATCAACTGTTACCATTTTAAAGCAACTCTATGGCGCATTTTTAAAGTTGTAAATAATTGGCGGAAAGGATCAAAGCAAATGCAGGATCTTCATCATTCTTCATAATTTAATTCATGCATGCAGCAACTTATTTTGCGCCATATAGAGTTGCCTTAAAATGGTAACAGTTGAGGGAATATTATTGTAAATAATGGTATATAATCAAATTCGTGAATATAATCATAAATGTACATTAATCATGAGCATGAGCGTTTACTCTCATATTATGGCTGTTCTGAACGCCTTTAATGTGTTGCACAAATGCGTGTCTGCAGTTGGGCTATTCTCTCCCTGTTCGCAGGGCCGGTGTAGACTCTCTGGCCAGACATTTGCCAGATATTAATAATAATAATAATAATAATAATAATAATAATAATTAATACATAAATAAATAAATAAATAAATAAATAAATAAAAGCAAAACTTTTTTGTTATGTCGAGATCACGAGAAAATGAAGTCGTAATCACGACATAACAACTTTATTAAGTCGTGATCATGACATAACAACTTTTTGTTATGTCGAGATCACGAGAAAACGAGTTGTTATGTCGAGATCACGAGATAATTAAGTCGTGATCACGACATAACAAGAGAGAAAAAATATTTTAATGCATGGCCTCTTAGGACTTCCGTATGTATTTGCTGCTAATGTATACTATTTATTTATTTATTTTTGTAAATAATAATAATAAAACATATTACTGCCCATATAACTATTTATTTACAATGAAACAGCTCCAAATCAACATATTTAGTAATTTGGGGATTTTTTAAGGGGGTGGGGGGTGTCAGGGGAATCCCTTATTATGGTGGGCATATCCCTTATTTTCACATCACAATGTTGACAGGTATGATCTAATCTATGTTCACAATTGAAAAGCATCTGATAGAAAGAGTTAATTTAAAAGAAAGATCTGTAAGGGGTGTACTCATTTATATTTAAGTTCATAATCTTATTTTATAGGTTCAACATTGCTCTAAATATTCTTCAGAGAGCTCTCAAATTTCATCTCAAATACCTTCTCGAAATATTATATTAACAAGCTTGTGCTCAGAAAAACTGCACAGATATTTTCAGCTCCAGTGGTTTGTGTGTTGTCTCGAGGACGGGAATATCATGAATATGCATGTCAGTGCTACTCAGTGGAACCAATAATATTTCAGATCACACAGGTGTGTTTTAGTGAACTGAAAGAGTCAAAGAGCTTAGATTGTGTTCCTGCTGCACAAGAGCTTCTGTACTTCTGCATGTAAGTTTAATACTTCTACCATTATGCTTATTTGTGGAGATGATGAAGGCATTATATATGTGTGAGTGTGATTGAAATGTCTGTCTGATCCTGAAGCTCAAAGACTGAGACACCGATTAAACATGGTGTCAAAACACGGTCATTTAAACACTGTCTAAAAACGTAAATAATTTTTTTTTTCAATCCAAAGTGTCTGTACCCTTTTTTATCATACTGACTTGATAATTTTCGATTATTCAGCATAAAATATAACTCTAAACATACAGTCACGGAATCAAAAGTAAAGTTAAACTAGACCTTCCAGTTGAACAGGAAGAAAAACTGCTGAAAAACAACATGCTGATGATCTTAAAACAAACTGCATTTAACACTTAAATGTCAGAGTAACCAGAGCAAATAGCTTAATTAATAGGTAAATAGACTTTTTTAATACTTGCTAACTAAATAAACAATTGGCTAAACCTGAACTTATCTTCATAAACTATAAATGGTATGCATATATCTTAAATCAAATGTAAAATACATTGGATGTCAGATCAGGGGTTAACCAACTGCATTATATATATATATATATATATATATATATATATATATATATATGTGTGTGTGTGTGTGTGTGTGTGTGTGTGTGTGTGTGTATACATACTGGCCGCTTTATTAGGTATACCTGTCCAACTGTTTCTAATCAGCCAATCACATGGCAGCATCAATGCTCAATGCTTTTAGGCATGTAGACATGGTCAAGAAGATCTGCTGCAGTTCAAACCGAGCATCAGAATGGGGAAGAAAGGGCATTTAGGTGACTTTGAATGTGGCATGGTTGTTGGTGCCAGACGGGCTGGTCTGAGTATTTCAGAAACTGCTGATCTATTGGGATTTACAGAGAACAGTCAGAAAAAAGAAAATATCAAGTGAGCGGCAGTTCTGTGGGCGCAAATGCCTTGTTGATGGCAGAGGTCAGAGCAGAATGGCCAGACTGGTTCCAGCTGATAGAAAGTCAACAGTAACTCAAATAACCATTCGTTACAACCGAGGTCTGCAAAAGAGCATCTCTGAACGCACAACACATCCAACCTTGAGGCGGATGGGCTACACAGCAAAATCCTCAGAGTAAAATTTACTCAGTTCAGAGAACATTTGGTCCCTCTCTAAATTGAGTAAAATTTACTCAACAGCAGAGTTAAAGTTAATGAGACAATGATGGGGTTAATTAAGTGATAATTGAGCACTGATGATGAACACCTGCTGTTAATAAGCAGAAACAGAAGAGAAGCAGCAGCAGCTTTGCTCATTCATTACCTGATTGACTTTATTTCTGCCAGATGTTCACAGAAGTCCATATGAGATTTATTGAGAATTAACTGTTTTAGGTATTTACATTTTACAAAAAAACAACATGTTTTTTTTCCCCCGATGTCACCATCATGGAGAAAAGTGGTAGATTTACTTGGGCTCTTTGACTCGATTTTTGATGTTGACTTTCCTTAGCTTGCTATGACAAGTATAAAGCAAGCAATTATGATCAGGTTGACTGATCTTGTATTGAATTTTACTCTTGATCAGAGTTACTGTATAATAGATTATGTTTGACTTTGTAAATCATGTTTAAATGATGGTTTATCATGTAAGATACAAAATTCAGTGTTTTAAGTGAATGGACTTCAGCTGTGGTTTTACAAATTTTTAACACATTGAGCATCTGAATCACTTTAGAGACACAAACATCAATAATCAGCGTCTCTATCTCAACAGTGGTTAGAGATTTTGTATTATTTTGGCTGCAGTGTCTGCTAACATTCATCCATAGTTCCCAGCATGCACTGTAGGACAAAAAAAACTCACCATAGTTGAGAAGCATACGCTGATTCTTTATGTCTGTGTGTTTTGAGTGTTTCAGATGTTCAATGTGTTTTATGAGCTGATAAAAGTATTGCTGAGTTCTATTTTCTTGATACAGTGCTACTGTTGTGATAAAACACTATTCAGACTTAATAGGTCAAAACCAATTTTACTGATTTGACCAGTGACTAAATCAGCACAGAATCAATCATCCAGAGCACAATTGCTCTCTTTATTCAATATTTGCCACAATACACTATCAGGCAAACAAAAAGAAACTAACATTTGAAATCGAGTCAGAGTCCAAGTAAAGCAACTACTGTTCTCCTCAATGGTGACAGCCTAAAACACAAAAAGTGGTGTTTCTTATTGTTATTGTAAAAAATGACTTAGTTCTTAATAATATCACTATATGGAATTTTGTAGAGTGTGGCAGAAGTAAGGCCAAACAGGTTGTTAATAAGTAAAGCTGCTGTTTGTGGAGTTGCTTAATGATCCTCTGCTGAGATTTTGAGAGATTTGATGTGTTTTATTTCAGTTTATTTCATCTACGATTGTGACTGAAGTCAGTTGTAGTTTTATGTTTCTCTTCTCTGTTTCTGCTTATTAACAGCAGGTGTTCATCATCAGTGCTCAATCATCACTTAATTAACCCCATCATTGTCTCATTAACTTTAACTCTGCTGTTGAGTAAATTTTACTCAGTTTAGAGAGGGACCAAATGTTCTCTGAACTGAGTAAATTTTACTCTGAGGATGTTGCTGTGTACAGCAGCAAAAGACCACACCAGGTGCCACTCCTGTCAGCTAAAAACAGGAAACTGAGGCTACACTTCACACAGGCTCACCAAAAATAGAAGATTGGAGAAACGTTACCTGGTCTGATGATTGTCGATATTTGCTGCTACCTTTGGATGGTAGGGACAGAATTTGGCGTAAACAACATGAAAGCATGGATAAATCCTGCCTTGTATCAACGGTTCGGGCTGGTGGTTGTGTAATGGTGTGGGGGATATTTTCTTGGCAAACTTTCGGTCCATTAGTACCAAGCATTGAGCATCGTGTCAACGCCACAGCCTTCCTGAGTATTGTTGCTGACTGTGTCTCTCCCTTTATGACCACCGTGTACCCACATCTTCTGATGGTTACTTCCAGCAGGATAACGCGCCATGTCAAAGCGTGAATCATCTCAGACTGGTTTCTTGAACATGACAATGAGTTCACTGTACTCAAATGGCCTCCACAGTCACCAGAACTCAATCCAATAGAGCACCTTTAGGATGTGGTAAAACAAGAGATCTGCATCATAGATGTGCAGTTGACAAATCTGCAGCAACTGCGTGATGCTATCATGTCAATATGAGCAAAATCTTAGGAATAGTTCCAGGACCTTGTTGAATCTATGCCACAAAGGATTAAGACAGTTCTGAAGGCAAAAGGGGATCCAACCCCGTACTAGTAAGATGTACCTAATAAAGTGGGCAGTGAGTATATATATATATATATACATTCATTCTCTTTTCGGCTTAGTCCCTTTATTAATCTGGGGTCACCACAGCGGAATGAACCCCCAACTTATCCAGCACATTTTTACGCAGCAGATGCCCTTCCAGCCACAACCCATCTCTGGGAAACATCCACACACACACAAACACTACAGACAATTTAGCTTACCCTATTCACCTGTACTGCATGTGTTTGGACTGTGGGGGAAACCAAAGCACCCAGAGGAAACCCATGCAAACACAGGGAGAACATGCAAACTTGACACAGAAACGCCAACTGACCCTGCCAAGGCTCGAACCAGCGACCTTCTTGCTGTGAGGCAACAGCACTACCTACTGCGCCACTGCATTGCCCCTCTGCTGCACTATAAAAAATGTCCGTAATTTTAACAGTAAAAGTCCGTTCAATCTACAGTGAAAACCTGTTAAATGATTAACGGCTCATTTCTGTACAAAATACGGAAAATAACTGTAACTGATCTAACCTTTGTTTTCGAGAAACTAATCAGAGTGTCTGAAATCTCACCACACACCCTCATTCACTAGTCCCTAAATTAGTCAGTTTAGTCCACTAGACAGAGTGAATGACCACTAATGAGTGAATTCAGACACTGACGAACAGCTGCTGATAACATGCACAATCACTGAAGGAAAGAACAAGAAATAATTAACAGAGGTTTATATTTATTATTAAAAAATATTTCATTTGACCTCACCATCATGGAGATCAGAGGCTGCTTTAGTTGAGCTCTTGAACCTTTAGTCTTCTATCTTAATGTTACTCTGGCTATTATAACTGTGTTTCTGAAACTCATCAGTTATAGAGAAACTATACTGCGTTTACTTGGTCATTACAGACATAATTTCTAGTATTTTACAAGTTCAGCCTTAGAAAATAATTTTATTTGATATTGTTTGGGATATATTACAGTTTCCCATGGAGGTTCAACAAACAATTGAGGAATTAATAAAAAAAATAAAATTTAATTAGTTTCATGCACAAACCTTGAGATCTCCAGCTGCACATTATGACACACAGACATCAAGAATCAGGATATGAACCTCAACCATGGTTGCTAAAAAAAAAAAAAAAAACTGCTTCATTCATGCTGCAATGCAACTTAAAGTTCTTACAATCTCTTTATTTTCCTTTATTTTATCTTGTTCTTCGGGTGTAATATTTCAGTAGAGTGTTTTTATTGTTCTGTTGATTTTTATTTTTTGGTTTGTCACCATTGTTGTGATTCAAAGACTAATTGTTGATGTCTGTGTGTTTTTGAATTTTGCAATGGATCAAACATTCTCATTGTGAATGGTGTATTTAGATCTGGTAAACAATCATTGGCTGCTGTAGGTCAAGTGGTTTCATTTACATATGGGATTCATTTCTCACTTATAACTAACAAGATATTCAATGAGTGCACAAGCAGTGAGGGTGGTTTTGATTTCATAGTTAATCTTAACAGACTTATTATTGTTTTTTCTTTTGGCTTTTCATGCTATACAAACAGTGTGATTAACACAATCAATTATAGCAGCCAAAATAAAAAGTAGTGTCAGAACAAATAGTTGAAGAGCCCAACTAAAGCAGACTCTGTCCTCCATCATGGTGAATTCATATGAGCAACAGGAATTTCATTAACAGTTTTGTTCACGTGACAGAAATAAAGTCAAAGGTCAATAATAAGTGAAGCTGCTGATGTTTGTGGAGTTGTTTAATGATCTCTGCTGAGATCTTGAGAAATTACATTTTTATTTTAATTTGTTTAACTTTTATTAATTATTATTTTATTTAGAGTTTTATTCTCAGTTGCTTTCATCTTTGGTTTTGGCTGTTTTTTGTGTTTTATTTTCTTCAGTGATTCTGCTTGTTAGACACTAAATTAGACACTTAATTATCTCATTAACTTCATCACTGCCCGAGTGTTCAACCCTCTGAAGTGAGGACACTATGAGGATTTTGCTCTGGGATTTAAGGGGTTAAATGTGGTTGATGAAAAATACAGACTGTGAAATGTATTTTTAACGGAAATATTCTGTAAAATGAATTTACAACGGTAAAATGTTAAAAACAGTAGATTACTGGCAACCACAGCTGCCGGAATTTTACTGTCAAATCAAGAAAAAAAACTGCAAAATACCGTAAAAAGGTTTTTGTGTCACCATTGTGGAGGATATTAGCATCTGGGTGCAAGTCCAAGATGAACTAAGAGTGTTTGATGTTATGCTGCCTCTTCTTTTGTTTAAATGTAGCTGTGTAGTTACTAATGCAGTGAATCTGTTTGTTAATTGTAAACACACATGAACACATTAGTGCTTGAATGACTTTACGTTTTTACGCACTGAGCTATGTTTTTGTGAACTGAACATTGTATCAGTTCATGAAATACGGTTATTTTCCGTAAATTTTAACAGTTCTATAAACTTCCGTATTTTTTACGGAAAAATTCTGGCAACCACAGCTACCGGTATTTTTCCGTAAATTTAACGGATTTTTTTTAACAGTGTGGGTCAGTTGGCATTTCTGTGTGGAGTTTGCAGGATTTCCACATGTTCACGTAGGTTTCCTCTGGGTTCTCTGGTTTCTCCCACAGTCCAAAGACATGTGCTATAGGTAAATTGGGTGGGCTGAGTTGTGTGTGTGTGAAGTGTGTATGGATGTTTCCCAGTGAGGGGTTGCAGCTGGAAGAGCATCCGCTGCGTAAAACATATGCCGGATAAGTTGGCGGTTCATTCCGCTGTGGCGACCCCAGAAAAGAAAGTTAATGAATGAATGTGTGTGTGTGTGTGTGTGTTATTGTTTCCTCAAAGCGCTACTAATGTCTGCATTGGTGTTTTAGCTGCAGTATGGCAGAAGGGCGAGTAAAGGACTCTCTCTCAGAGAAACACAGGTATTGACTCTGTTTTTACACCATTATTTTAACACTTTCTCTGAAGAACAAAGACCAACAGCAATGCACTTATTTGTGTTGCTATTGCCCGATCAAATGATGGACAAAGCTTCAGCTTACAACTCCAGGAAATGTGTTTAGATCATTCTAGGATACAGACAGCTTGATCTGGTGTCATATTTACCAGAGCTGAATATGTGTCATGTGTGGTATTTAAAGTCCTGTACAACATCAGAGTTAAAGCTGACCACAGAACAGTTTCAGCTTGTACTTACAGAGGAGATAACATGAAGATCAAAGAAATTTATTTAATACAGATATGCATGTCCTCCAGCTTATTCCTCTGGTGTGTTTGTGTGTTCAGTGTGAGATCAGGATCATGTGTGTTCAGTTGTGTGTCTCTGATAAGTGACCGGTCAATTGGTCATCCACCAGACCTCAGTGAGGAAACACCATCATCTGCCAACAGGTATTTTGTGTTTTAGATCATTGGTCTCAAATGGACTGTTAGCAAATATTTCAGTATTCATCATGAAATTTAATGTTTAAAAATATGTATCATTTTTATTAATTTGTTTAAATATTAAGTTGAAGTACATTACTTAGCCATTAAATAATCAGTAATAAAACTGTTATGACCGTCTAGGGGTTGATCACAACAGAAAAGAATAGACAGCCAATACCAGAGAGAATTTGAATGTAACAAGCTTTGTTTATTACATGAGATAAGGATATATCTTCAGGGGAAGACCAGGCCAAAAATAACAAACAAAAATATATTTGTTTACCAATAGCTTACCTAAAGAAAATAATAAATAAAATACAGCATTACTTACCTAACTCCCTTTTTCCAAAACAATAACAAAAGTACAAAAAACACAAAAACAACGTGGCATCAATCCCCCTACTTCTCTTCTCACAAGTTATTCACAAGTGTGTATTATATTAGTGTTGACCACAATTCTAAACATTTTGGGTAAAAATGAATGAGCAAGAATAAACTTACAAATTGAAACAAGAAATGACAGCAGAAAACCAAACATATTCAATCTTCATATTCATACCAAACAAATTTCAATCTCTCTCTGCCATTGTGCTCAATGGTGGGCAAAACAGAGAAATATGCTGGAGGAACACAAGGGCCCAAAAAGCTAATGCGTAAAACAAGTCATTGTGGCACAAAAGGCCTCAATCAGTGCTCCAGTGCGTCCTTTTATTGAGGGTAGGTTGAAATGAGAACCAATCGAATCCATTAAATCCTTCGAATCCATCAAATTTCCTCCAAGAACCGCCTTCATTCAAACAAAGTACAAACACACACAGAGAACACCAGAGGGCAGCATAGATCCAAACACATTAACTAAAGGTCCTAATAAAACAAATGCCAATAAATTGATTGTAAACAGTAGCATAAATAAATACAATAAAACAGGTATAACAGTACTTTAAGATTTTCCAGAAACCACTAGAACAGTGTTATATATTTTTCTGAATTACGTATTTACATTATCCCAAATGTTTGGCAGAATGTCTAAATCCAGAGAAATAAGCCATTTTAACTTCAATTGAGTCTTTTTTTATTCAGCAGGTTTCATAAATTTTAGACCCAAATGGGATTTTCACAAGCGGTGTTTCCATCCACATATTTTTATGCACAATTAGGAATATTGAATAAAAAAATACTTAATGGAAACACCAAGATATATGTCATAAATCTTTCAAGTACATGATGTACATGATGTGTTTTGACTATCCTTAATCAAATTTCTACTTAGTCACTTCTTGGGTCTGCTGAGGGGTTTAGACGCTTCCTTTGAAATCAACACATAGAACAATAGGTCTTCATTTGTGGCTGTTTATTGCAGCATTGTTTGAGCAAAAAGACTGATGTGAAATGAACAAAATCAAACGACTTTGGCCACCAAACATTAAAGGTAAGGTCTAAAGACCGTGTGCTCCCAGCAGGCCTTGCTCCAGTTGGCCACACCCAGGCCTTTTATGGCTTCCTCTGGCCTGCAGGGGGTGCAAATCTCCAACATGAAAGAAATCAAGATTAACAACAAAAATCTTTAAATAAAGTAAACAAATGGCTCCTACAAAACCGGCCCCTAATTGTATTTGAACTATTTTCAAAACAATTAAATAAAGTCATCAATGGAGCCATGTCATATTTACAATATTTGTGTTTAAGTGTAAAAAATTAAATAACAATTCGCTCAAAATAAATTAATACTTATCTGCAGTTGTTCTTAGAAGAGAAGTTGACATCAACCCTCTAATAGCAAACATAACTTGGTTATGGGTCTTTCTAGGATGTTAGTTTTGGTTCTTACTTTGACAACTCTTACAAGTCCATATTTGTCAGGCATGACCTTTTCAATTCTTCCAAGAATCCAAGACCCACGAGGGGCAGTAGAATCTACCACCAATACAACATCACCAACTGCAAAGTTCCTTCTTGTCTTGTTCCATTTTTGTCTTTCTTGCATGAGAGGCAAAAATTCATGAATCCATCGTTTCCAAAATATGTCTGCCAAGTACTGGACTTGCTTCCAACGACGTCTTGTATACAGGTCTGTTTTCTGAAATATTCCAGGTGGGAAAATCGGTTCAGACTTCAAGAGCAAAATGTGATTTGGAGTGAGAGGCTCCAAATCCAGAGGATCATTAGACACTGTAGATATTGGGCGACTGTTCAAAATAGCCTCTACTTCACATAATACAGTATGCAGTCCTTCTTCAGTCAGAGTTTGCTGTTTTAGTACAGAAAGAAGTATTTGTCTGGTAGACCTGATGAGGCGTTCCCATATACCCCCATGATGAGATGCTCCAGGGGGGTTGAAACTCCATTCGATTCCACGATGACATAAGGTCTTTTGAATGTAACTTTGGTTGAGAGCTGCAAGGGCCTCCCTTAGTTCTTTTTCTGCACCCACAAAATTTGTGCCATTGTCAGACCTTATGTGCTTAACTTGGCCTCTTCTACAAATAAAACGTCTAATGGCTTGGATGCAAGAGTCAGTATCCAGCGAATGAGCAACTTCAATATGAACAGCTCTGCTAGTCATACAAGTAAATAAGACTCCATAACGTTTCATTGTAGTCCTTCCTTTTTTAATTTCAATGGGTCCAAAATAATCTACACCCACATTGGTGAAAGGGGGTAAATCAGCAACTAATCTTTCTTGTGGCAAATCAGCCATCTTTTGTTGTCCTATGTTGGCTCTGCTTCTTCTGCACATAATGCAATGAGTTATAATTTTACGGGCTGCAGAATTGGCATTGATGATCCAAAACTTTTTTCGAAGTTCTGAGAGCATGAGATTTCTTCCTGCATGACCCATTTTCTCATGTATGTGCCTGAGAATTAAGGTGGATATATGGGTTTGTTTAGGCAAAATAGCAGGATGCTTTACCTTTTCTGGAAGAGCAGCTTTAGATAGACGTCCTCCTACACAAAGGATTCCATCTTTGAACACTGGATCAAGCTTGTAAATTGGACTTGTCTTCTTAATTCCTGATGGCTTCTTGGAAATTTCTTCAGCAAAATGTTTAGCTTGAATGTACTGAATAATTGATTGCTCTGCCATCTCCAAGTCTGAAACACATAGTCTTTGTTTACCCAGTAAGATCTTGTTCTGCTTGCCTTTTTGTTGCTCCTTCTCCATGCTTCGTGTAAATGGTTTTGATTGACTGAATGATGAAATTGGATTCTTTCTTTTGAGAGACAGTTCTTTTAACATATCTTTGAGCTTTAAGTACCAGGCTACTGTGACTTTAAGCTTGGTCCAACTTGAAAAATAAGACATCAGTTTGTCTGTTGGGCTGATTTCATCCTGAACAATTACATTTGCAGTTGTCCTTTTCTTTACCTCTGGATCATCTTCACACAAAGAGCGAGTACCTGTAAGAAATCCTGAGGGCCAATCCAATTATGATTTCCAAAGGATGTCTGGACCATCAATCCATCTCCTATTCTGCATGAACCTTTTTGCATTCTGTCCTCTGGAAACATCATCTGCGAGGTTATTTTGTGTGTCTATATATTTCCACTGTGATAACTTAGTAGATTCTCTTATCATAGAGACTCTGTTTGCCACAAAGGTGTGGAATCTTGTATGCTCATTGGCTATGTATTTCAGAACAGATTCACTGTCTGTCCAAAAAATGGAAGTACCCAAATTCATTTGAAGTTCTGTCTTGATTACCTTATCTACCTTAGTAGCTAGTACTGCTGCATATAGCTCCAGTCTGGGGATTGTTACCTTTTTTAGAGGGGCTACTCTGGATTTTCCCATCAGGAAGGTAACATGCACCGCATTCTGCTCATTAACAAGCCTCAGATAGCTCACAGTTCCGTAGCCTTGCTCACTTGCATCAGCAAAGTGGTGAAGTTGCCCTTGAGTATGATTGCCAAAGTTGTTTGGTTTGATACATCTGCTTACTTGGAAATTAGTTATCCACTTAAGGTCTTCTTTCCATCTAACCCACTTTTCATCCAAGCTCTTTGGAATCTCTTCATCCCAACCTACATTCATTCTGCAAAGTTCTTGTAACAGCAGCTTAGCAGACAGCGTGAAAGGAGCAAGAAACCCAAGGGGGTCATAAATTGAACTTACAGTGGATAGTATCCCTCGCCTGGTATGTGCTTGTGGTTGGATTGCGACATTGAATGTAAAATTATCACTTTCCATACACCAGTTAACTCCCAATGCACGCTCTAATGGAAGCTTGTCCTTGTCCAAGTCCAGGTCTCTTACCTCCTTGGTTCTGTCAGGTTCTGGAATGCTAGATAACACCAACCGGCTGTTGCTTACCCACTTGGAAAGGTGAAACCCTCCTTTTTCACAAGCAGTTGTTAAATCTTTGATAAGCATGATAGCCTCTTCCTCAATGGCAACAGACTTCAAACAGTCATCAACATAGAAATTAGAAAGAATTGTGTTGATCACTTCAGGTCTAAAATTATGCTTATTGTCTTCGGCAGTCCTTGTAAGAGCATAACTTGCACAGCTGGGTGAAGATACAGCACCAAAGATATGTACTGTCATGCGGTACTCTACGGGATCAAGACTTACATCACCTCCTGGCCACCAGAGAAACCGTAGGAAGTCAGTATCCTCTTCAGCTACTTTCACCTGGTGAAACATAGCTTCAATGTCACCCATGATACCAACTGACTCGTGACGAAATCTCATCAGCACTCCTGTAAGTCTGTTTGTAAGATCAGGGCCTTGAAGCAACTCAGAGTTGAGAGAGACACCTTTGAAAGAGGCTCCACAATCAAAGACTACTCTTATCTTCTTTTTCTTTGGATGGTACACAGCGTGATGACATATATACCAGACTTTGCCCTTTGTACCTTTAAGCTGCTCTTTTGGGACCTTCTCTGCAAACTTCTTATCAATAACACCTGAAAGGAAGTTTGCATATTCCTCATGAAATACAGAGTTCCTCTTGAATTTCCTCTTTAAACTTTCAAGACGCTGTTCAGCCACTTGTCGATTGTTTGGTAATGAAACATCATCCTGCTTAAAAGGCAATTTAAGGTTGTAATGTCCATTAACAAGTTTAACAGAATCGTCAGCAATTTTCATGAACTGTTTGTCCTCCACAGACATTTCTTTGACATCCTCATATACTTTCTCACTGAAATCCGCATTATATTGTGATATCACCAAGTCATGTAGACTCACCAGTGAAATTCTGTTGACTTGAACTGAAGCCTTAGCATTGCTTGCATGATCTGTTCCTCTTAATGGGCCGTTTACCACCCACCCAAGCAAGGTTCTCACAGCATACGGACCATCATTATGGCTGTTGATGATCTCCCAAGGCTCCAGGACCTTGGAAGCATTAGCTCCAATTAAAAGGCCAACATCTGAGCTGATGGTGGGAAGAGACACCCTCTTCAGGTATGACCATCTAGATACTTCACTTTGTGTTGGAATGTTGTTTTTGTTGACAGGTATGGAAGTTTGTGTATACACATCTGGAAGGGTAATGAAATTATTCTCACTCAAGTCACTCACCTCTAAACCAGATAACACATGACTTGCCACAGTCTTCTCTTGATTTATTGTTCTCAGTAGTATGTTGGTTTTCCTTCCAGTCAAGCCAAGTTGGTTCATTAGAGACGTGGTGCAAAATGTGGCAGAGCTGCCTGCATCTAGAAAGGCATAGGTTTGTACAATTTTGTTCCCATTGTTTACTTTCACTTTGACTGGAACAATTGCTAGTACCTCTTCCATCTTACCGGCCCCAATATGACCACAAGTACTGGAACAAATTTCCTGATTTGCATCGAGAGACTGCTCTTTGGAAGCCATCCTTTTATTTGCCTTTTCAATGTGAAGCACCGTTGGATGTTTTAGATTGCAGATTTTACAGGTTTGACGTCTTGTGCATGTTTTACTCATGTGGCCCTGAATAAGACATCCAAAACACATCCCCTTCTCTTTTATGAACTGAATTTTGTCTTTATGCATTTCCTTTTTAAACTGAGAACACTCATCTAATTGATGGTTACTAGTACAAAACAGGCAGGAAGGAATTCTAGGCTTGAAACCTTTGTGCGGTGGAGTTTCAGCAGGCGTTGTTGCTCTCTCTACAGTGGTAGCAAAACTACTGTTAGAAGACTTGGGTTTGAAAGTCCTGACTGCAGTCTTTGACCTCGATGTATTTTGGCTAATTGGATCTTGAATATTACCAAAAATGGGGTCTGTTATTATTTTCACTTGCCTTTCAATGAACTTGACCAAATCATGGAACTTGACTTTGTAGTTTGCTCCATCTTGAAGTTCTGAAACCTTTGTACGCCATCTTTCTCTAAGCTTGTATGGTAACTTGGATACAAGGGATTTTAGATTTGAAGTAAGATCCAACTCTTCCATAAATGACATCTCCTCCATAACATTACAACACCCTCTCAGGTACAGACCAAATGATTGCAGTGCCTTTGGATCTTCTGCTTTGATAGATGGCCATGACAATGCCTTATCAATGTAAGCACTAGAAATCTTAAACTCATTGCCAAAATGTTCTTTGAGAAGGGCTTTGGCTCTTCCATACCCTCTAACAGGGTCCATATGAAGACAAGTTTTTACCAATTCCTTTGCTTGCCCCCTAGTGTATTGTTCTAGAAAATACAGTCTGTCTTGGGCATTTTCAGTCTTGCATTCAATCACATGTTCAAAGCATCTAATAAATGCTCTAAAATCTAAAGGATCCCCATCAAAAACTTTAACTTCCTTAGAAGGCAAAGATGACAAATTAGTTTGTTTAATTAAGGAGGATGTGATATCGTTTTGCTTTTTTAAAATTCCATACAATGTTGAGTCATGCATAGATGTTGAGGCATGTTGAGGAGACAGGCGTTTTTGTCTTACCCTGTGAGCTTGAGCTTGCAGAGAAGTTGTTTGAGATTCAGTTTCAGATTCTGAGGTCTGGTCAGTATTTAAATCAGGATAAAGTCTTGTTTCTTTTGAATGAGCTGGATGGGTTTTCATTTGCAGGAATGGTTGTGAACTGCCCTCTGAAGCAGGCTTGTCGTCTGGCTGTGGCACTTTCTTTGACTTTATGGTCATCGGATTTTTTGAAGTCTGGGGTTCTTCAACAGGATGCACATTTTGAAAATCCACCTTTACCTTAACTGCTTCCTCTTCAGCCATCTGTGTTTTAGAAATAGAAGTTTCATGCGAGTTAAAATAATCCTCCATCCCATCCACCTGAGTTACCTGTGCATCCCTTTCTTTTAAAATGTTGACTTTAGCAGAAGTAGCTGCCAATTCAGCCTCCATTTCCAATTTTTCCTTTTGCTTCCTTAATCGTTCCATTTGCAAGCTAAGCCTTTGCTCCTCTTCTTCCAGAGAATGCTTTTCCTTTAGTGCATCATACCTTGCTCGCAGAGCTGCCTGTTCTGCTTCTGCCACTATAAGGGCCGATAAATGAGAGCTTTGTGAGCTTCCTTTTGACCTATAAGACACTGAAGAAACACTGTCAGCAGGAGAAACGTCATCAATTTCCTTTGTTTCCACTGCCTTTGTTAACCAAGAATTTACACTTAACAGAAAATCTTGAACTGCATGAATCTTTGTTTTGTACCACTCTTCATCTTGTAGAAGTTCCTCTTCATTCAACAAACACTGATAAGACTTGTGTGCATCCTTGAATTCTTCCAATAATTCATTATACTTCACCAAACTTTGTCTTACTTCATCAATGTTCATCTCATCTTTTAACAATTCTTTGATGATATTTGATCTTCGTGTTATTTGTGCTAATCTTGTTTTTCTATCGGTTTTCATCTTATTAATTTCATCAATTGTTTGTACAGAGTCTTCACAACCCAAATCCTGTTGTTCCATAGTTTCTTTATCAGTATTCTCAAGCCTATTTGCATTACTATGAGTTCAGTTCCTTAAGCAAATCCATTAATAGAAGAATGCCATCATTCAACAACACTTGGAGAAGCACATGTCCTTTGTTTCACAAACATTTCCAAAAATTCTTGTTTTAAAGCTTCCAAAATTTGTAAACATCTTCAAATTCCTCCAAAATACTTCAATCCAATAAGCTGACTTCTTGCATTTACAATTGAAATTTCACATACCAATCTTGAAGCATGCTCAGGCCTAGTCTTCCAAACTCAATCCAAACGAATCCAAGCAATCATCCTCTCCAAGAATTTCCAGAGCAGGTCTTTAGACTATTGTTTTGACTATCCTTAATCAAATTTCTACTTAGTCACTTCTTGGGTCTGCTGAGGGGTTTAGACGCTTCCTTTGAAATCAACACATAGAACAATAGGTCTTCATTTGTGGCTGTTTATTGCAGCATTGTTTGAGCAAAAAGACTGATGTGAAATGAACAAAATCAAACGACTTTGGCCACCAAACATTAAAGGTAAGGTCTAAAGACCGTGTGCTCCCAGCAGGCCTTGCTCCAGTTGGCCACACCCAGGCCTTTTATGGCTTCCTCTGGCCTGCAGGGGGTGCAAATCTCCAACATGAAAGAAATCAAGATTAACAACAAAAATCTTTAAATAAAGTAAACAAATGGCTCCTACATGATGTATACAAAATATATGACCCCATACTGACAGAAAAACAAAGAATTGTTGACATTTTTGCAGAATTATCAAAAATAAAAACTGAAATATCACATGGTATGTGTGTGAGTGTATGGGTGTTTCCCAGTGATGGGTTGCAGCTGGAAGGGCATCCACTGTGTAAAACATATGCTGGATAAGTTGCCAGTTCATTCCACTGTGGCGACCCCTGATTAAAAAAGTGACTAAGACGAAAAGAAAATGAATGAATGAAATATCACATGGTCCTATATATTTGCTCAGTATTTAGCAGAAGCACTCTTTTAGATCCAATACAGCCATGAGTCTGTTTGAGAAAGATGCAACAAGTTTTCCACCCCTGGATTTGGAGATCCTATGCCATTCACCCTGCAGATGCTCTTCAGTTCTGTCAGGTTGGATGGTAAACGTTGGTGGACAGCCATTTTTAGGTTTCTCTAGAAATGCTCAATTGGGTTTAAGTCAGGGATCTGGCTGGGCTATTCAAGAACAGTCACAGAGTTGTTGTAAAGCCACTCCTTCATTATTTTAGCTGTCTGCTTAGGGTC
The DNA here is from genome assembly GCA_903798195.1 of Danio kyathit. Taxonomy (NCBI): domain Eukaryota; kingdom Metazoa; phylum Chordata; class Actinopteri; order Cypriniformes; family Danionidae; genus Danio; species Danio kyathit. Next base: position 74,224 of record CAIGQS010000083.1, read on the forward strand.
ATTGTCTTGTTGGAAGGTAAACCTTTGGCCCAGTCTGATGTCCTGAGCACTCTGGAGAAGGCCTTTGTCCAGGATATCCCTGTACTTGGCTGTATCCATCTTTCTCTCGATTTCAACAAGTCGTCCTGTCCCTGTAGCTGAAAAACCCCTACAGCATGATGCTTCCACCAAGATGCTTCACTGTTGGGACTGTATTGGACAGGTGATGAGCAGTGCCTGGTTTTCTCCACACATACCGCTTAGAATTAAGATAAAAAAATTCTATCTTGCTCTCATCAGACTAGAGAATCTTATTTCTCACCATCTTGGAGTCCTTCAGGTATTTTTTTCCACTAAGGAGAGGCTTCTGTCAGGCCACTCTGCCATAAAGCCTCGACTGGTGGAGCGCTGTAGTCATGGTTGACTTTCTACAACTTTCTCCCATCTCCCGACTGCATCTTTGGAGCTCAGCCTTAGTGATCTTTGGGTTCTTGTTTACCTCTCTCACCAAGGCTCTTCTCCCCCGATAGCTCAGTTTGGCCAGACGGACAGCTTTAGTAAGGGTTCTGGTCACCTCAAACGTCTTCCGTTTAAGGATTATGGAGGCCACTGTGCTTGTAGGAACCTTAAGTTCAGCGGACATGTTCTTGTAACCATGGTCAGATCTGTGCCTTGCCACAATTCTGTCTCTGAGCTCTTCAGGCAGTCCCTTTGACCTCATGATTCTCATCTGCTTTGAGATGCATTGAGAGCTGCAAGGTCTTATATAGACAGATGTGTGGCTTTCCTAATCAAGTCCAATCAGTATAATCAACACAGCTGGACTCAAATGAAGGTGTAGAACCATCTCAAGGATGATCAGAAGAAATGGACAGCACCTGAGCTAAATATAAGACTGACTACATTTACGTGGACATCAGTAATCAAATTATTTGCTTTAATCTAATTAAGAGAATAATAAGACTAAGGTGTTTACATGAGTTGCTTTTTGAGTGTTACTTTCATGATCGCATTTTACATGTTATAGCGCATAATTCGATTAACGTCATTGCGTCACCGCGCTATCCGCATTTCCTCCAAAGTTTCATGTAATTTCGGGTGTTTCATTTTTTATTTGTTGAGTTTAACTGCAGTTTGGCACTTTCACTTTCATTCACAAACATTCCATGTACGCCCACCATGACGAACGAGATATTGAATGCAACTATGAACTGCTGGAAGAGCGTTTTAATGGAAGTTCATACCGCATGCTGAATGGAAGAAAAAAACCTCTGCATTTCACAATGCAGGTGTCTGTAAATAAATAAAAAAGATAAGATGAGAACAATTGCTAATATTCATAAACAGTCTTATTTAATTAATAGCAATGTTAATGTAATAAACTAAATAAATGTAACAACTAGATGCTACATTTCTCAAATGGGCGATAACTCCAAACCAGAAACAGATAATTTTCGCCAACTTTATACATTACTTTTCTATATACTTGTCCACAAAACATTCTGTAAAATGAAGCACTAACTAAGCTTACCATAGTAAAGTTTGTTAAATCCAGCATGTTCATCATGGCACGTTGATAAATTGTCCTCCAGAATTGCTCCAGGGTCCTTAGACAAAATTTGGCAAATCCTGTGGTGCAGAGTAGTCGAATCGCCACAAGGTGAAGTCAAAGCCGTTGTGGAAAATACAGTATAATACACAAATTTTTAAAAATACAGTAAATCGCTGCATATGTTGTTTGATGTCACAAAAATTCCCATAATGCAACTGTAAATATAGTTATTTACTGTAAAAAGAATTTTCAGTATTATGCTGGGTGAAGTACAGTAAAAAACTGTGCAAATTAAAGAAATGTCTAACAGTGTACTTTCCGTACCCACTATAAGTCTAATCTGTTTAGCAGACCTGATCAGCCAGACCTTGAGCTAAGAATTAGTTTGATGCTGGATAATGTTTTTTTCCAATAATTTTCTCCAATATTTTGAATTTGGACTGCAATATATAGGTCAACCACTCCTCTGTCAATCTTCCATACTACACCTTTAAAAGAGACTGAAGTTCCTCCTGCAGTTTATTCCTTTGGTGTGTTTGTCTTCAGTGTGAGATCAGGATCGTGTGTGTCTAGCTCTGTGTCTCTGAAGAGTGATCGGTCAATGGGTAATCCTCCAGACCTCAGAGAGAAAACACCATCATCTGCCAGAAGGTATTTTGTGTTTTACATTATTGGTCACACATGAACTGTTTTAAACATACTATTGTGAACCAACAATACAGTAAAGAGAGTCATTCCTAAATGAATCAGTTGTGTGAATGAATTATATGACACAATAATTTGGTGACTCATTAAGATATTTACAGACTGGCAGTTTAGTTTCTTATTTAGTGTCAGTATTAAAAAAAAAAAATTCTCACTTTCATGCCTTTTCAAATATTATTTCTATGATTTGTGTAACATAAAACGTGTTTTGAAGATGTTTATAACCCAACTGTTTTGTCAATATATCTAAATACAGATGAAGCATTGAAAAAACCCTATAGCTATTACAGCATAATTTTGTGAAATAATAAAATAGTAAATCAAACATTTATTTTCTAAAATACTTCTGTCTAAAGCTACTTTTTAAGCAGTCTTTTAGATGTTTAACAATCATGACTGTTGTGGGATTTCACAGCTAAATATAATATGTGACACAGCAGTTGCCCGATCGCACAAGAGACAAATCCATCCACTGTCCTGTTTCCTTATTATGAGCACTACAGAACATTTCTTATTTTCAGTGTTTGTAAGATATATCTGTATCTGTTTGCCTCTAAATGTATTATTACAGTAGTTTTATCTGTTAACAGTGTTGAATATGAGTTAGCAGATTCAGGAGAAGAGACTCACAGGAGACACAAGAGTTTCACAGACAATCTTCAGTGGGTCTTCCAGGTGGGAAAAACTCATTTTCATTCATATTTAAAATTCTAATTATAACACACAAAAAAGTTATTGAAAAAGATGCTCATGATTCTGTATCATTTGTAATTGTTATTTTTCATGTAATTAAAGATTTTAAGAATTAAAATGTATTTGTTAAATGTGGAATAACTGACTGCAGTTTATTGAACTATTAGAAAATAGTTCACACCTGTGATACTTGTAAAGTCACCATTACACATTGTGTATTGTTTTTAATAATTCAACAGACCAGAATCAATTTTTCTGAACTTTAATTTAATAGATGTCTAAACAATTATAGCCGAACTAAAATAAGGCTAAAGTTAAGCTGTCAGGGAAAATCTAATACACATCTAACTATAGTCCAAAACTAGACTAGTCATCAAATACACAGATTAGACTTTACATTCCTGCATGTTTGATGACTAGTTTTGGGCTATTGTTAAACATCTATTAGACTTCTTTTAAATGTAAATGTAATAATCTAAATATGTTTGCTGGGATTCTGCTGTTCCCACAGCTAAAGCCACCATGTTGTAATTCAGACATTTGTTAGGTTTTTGTCCTCAAACTTCTCCTGTGTGTAGGACTAGTTTCTTACAAATCCAAAGCTTTCTGTTGTGTTTTGATGTGACTTTTGACTGAAATAACTGGAATCATTTAGGATAGTGATATGGAACTGTTATGTGCTGAAATCTGCTTTAGCTGTGTGTTTATCTGAAAATAACAACGAAAAGAGAAAGAGAAAGTTTATCAGCCCATCAAAATCAAGCATTCAACAGACTCATATTATAGGTTTTTTTTTTAAATTATTGAGTAGTTTGTGGACGTACAACTGTATGTTAATGAATGTTTTATTTAAATATTGATGTTCTTTTTTCTTCAATCATAGAATCTTGAGAGCAAAATGATCAGATTTCTGAAGAATGAAATGGAAAAAATTAAGAAAATCTTACAAGAAGAAAACAGACAAGAGTTTGTAAAGGACTTTAATGAGAACAGAAGCAGAATCACAGAAGCAGCTCTTGATCTCACACTCTTCTTCCTGAGAGAGATGAAGCAAGATGAAGCTGCTGATACTCTAGAGGGTAAGAGACTCATGACTCATCTGTCAGACTGACACTTACTAATATAGCTGGAAAAGTCAAGACTAAAACTCTGTTTCTTTGCTCCTGTGTTTAGGTGAGCTGTTCTTCATTAATCAGCTTAAATGTAGCCTGAAGAAGAAATATCAAAGTGTGTTTGAAGGAATTGCTCAGCAAGGAGACTCCACACTTCTGAATAACATCTACACAGATCTCTATATCACTCAGGGTGCGAGTGAACAGATCAACACTGAACATGAGATAAGACAGATTGAAGCTTTTTCTAAACGTCATCAATCACTAGACATACAGGTTGAATGCAAACATTTGTTTGAAGCACCTGAACAAGACAAGCAGATCAGAACTGTCCTGACAACAGGAGTTGCTGGCATCGGGAAATCAGTCACTGTGCAAAAGTTTGTTCTGGATTGGGCTGAAGGAAAAGAAAATCAAGACATCAGCTTCATATTTCCTCTTCCGTTCAGAGAGATGAACTTAATGGAGAAAGAAAAACAAAGTTTAAAAGACCTCATAACTCAGTTTTTCCCAGAGACCAAAGGACTGAACCTTACAAGAAGCGCACGATTCAAAGTCCTGTTTATCCTTGATGGAATGGATGAATGTCGTCTTCCTCTGAACTTTGCTGGTAATGAGACGTGTTGTGATGTATCTTCAGCAGTCTCTCTGGATGTTCTCCTGACGAACCTCATTAAGAGAAATCTGCTTCCTTCTGCTCTCATCTGGATCACCAGCAGACCAGCAGCTGCCAGTAAGATTCCTGCTGACCGTATCGACCGGCTGACAGAGATACGAGGATTCAATGATGCCCAAAAGGAGGAGTACTTCAGAAAGAGACTCACAGATCCGAATCAGGCCAGAGAAATCATCGATCACATTAAACAGTCAAAGAGTCTCTTTATTATGTGCCACATCCCAGTCTTCTGCTGGATTTCAGCCACTGTTCTCCAGAATATTTTGAAGGAGAACAGAAATATTGAACTGAAACAGAGGGCTGATGCTGAAACACTGCAGGAATCTCCCAAGAGTCTGACACAGATGTACACACACTTTCTCCGCTTTCAGATCCAGCAGAGCAGAAGAAAGTATGATGGAGAAAACACAGCAGATGTTTCCTGGGATCCAAACCTCATCCTTTCACTGGGGAAACTGGCCTTCCAGCAGCTAGAAAGAAACAATGTGATCTTCTATGAGAGCGATCTGAAAGACTGTGGCATTGACGTCTATAAGGCATCGCTGTACTCAGGCATGTGTACCCAGATCTTTAAGGAGGAGACGGGAATCATTCTTGGTACCATGTACTGCTTTCTTCACTTGAGCATTCAAGAGTTCACTGCAGCCCTTTATAAACATCTGTCTCTATACATTGACAAGAAACATTTACCTATTTTTAGACAGAAAAACAAAAATAAAGGCATGATAGATTTGCTGAAGACTGCAGTGGACAAGGCTCTGGAAAGTGACAATGGACATCTGGACCTTTACCTTCGCTTCCTTCTTGGTCTGTCACTCCAGTCCAATCGACAACTCTTACGAGGCCTGTTGACACAGCAGGATGACGGTGACCAGAGCAGAGAGGAAATAATTGCATACATCAAGCAGAAACTTGAAGGAAATCTGTCTCCAGAGAGATCCATCAATCTGTTCTACTGTCTGAATGAACTGAACGACCAAACTCTGCTGAAAGAGATTCAGTCTCATCTTAGTAGAGGAAGTCTGTCATCTGCTGGCCTTTCACCTGCCCAGTGGTCTGCTGTGGCCTTTGTGTTGTTGACCTCAGAGGAGGAGCTGGAGGAGTTTGAGCTTCAGAAATTCCAGAGATCAGACGAGTGTCTCATCAGACTATCAGCAGTCATCAAAACCTCCAAAAAAGCTATGTAAGTCAAAGTCCTTCTTTCATCTAAGAAATAGACATTTGCTGATATTAAATAATACAATATATAATGTTAACGAACATGCACAATATTGATATTGTGGGCAGTTCAAAATACTGTGAATAATTGTTTATTATTTAATATTTTGGTGTTTTTTTAATAACATTCAGATTAATGTATTGGCAGTAGTTGTTTAAGGGATAGTTTACCCAACAATTTACTTATTTACTCACCCTCAAGGCGTTATAATCTTTTCTAAAGAAGAGAAAAGAAGATATATTGAAGAAAGCTGGAAACCTTTAACCATTGACTTACATAAAATTTGTTATTTCCTACTATGGAGGTCAATGGCTGATGGTTTTCATCTCTCTCAAAAATCTTCTTTTGTGTTCAACAGAATAAAGACGATCATAAAGGTTTGGCACTTCTTGATGGTGAGTAAATGTTTGGGTGAACTCTTTAAAAACAGCAAATAAACTATTAAACTAAATTATCTATGAGCAGTAGCTGATGTTATTGATGAGGCAAAAGCATATTTGAAGAGTACAGTTGTCTTAACGTGTCTCCCGCTTCTCTGAATTATAGTAGTAGATGAATGTAAGAAATTCAGGTCTGCTCAGCATCTGTTGTTATCGTCTCTCATGAAGGATCATTTTATAAGTGGCTTGGGAATTTGTATGTGTTGTATTGTTTCTTTTCTGTGTAAATTGCACACAAGTCAGCAATAAAATGATTCAGCACCTTTAAAGTCCTTTCTGGTAAGAGTGGAATGATCACACTGATGTTGTTTTCTCCATTTTGTCAATTTCGACCTTCTCTATGCTGATAATTATCAGGTAATAATAATCTGTGTGTCTGTTCAAGGATAATATTTGCCATTGCCTTTTGAGTCCACTAGTGTTGTAGTGTTTACTATAAAAGTTAATCACCCTCTCGTTCACTATCCTTCGACTTAGTCCCCTGATTTATATTGTAAGTTAAGGGGTGGAGAGTAACTAGGCCAACTAACAAGGGTAACATAGGGAAAAACTAGGGTGGCACAGGAATACACTGGAGCAGATTCCAGATGATCCTCAGAGGAAAACACAAAACAAGAGTGAGTTCAGGAAATTGGGGGTGTTACAGTGGACAAGGGTGATGGGTGAGAAGCAGGTTAATGAAAACATGACAGAGTACAGGACAGATGGTGAGGGGGGAACTGACAGGGTGGAGGACAAAGTCAAGGCAGGTACTATTGGACAGTAAACCAGAGCAGATCCTGTGGATCAGGATAAACAGCTGGAGCACAGAACTATAGTGGAGCTGGTAAAATCCTCCATCATGGTGCAGGTGTAGCAAAAGCCCACCTTTGTGGAGGTTTCAATCACCCCTACACTGTAAAAAATTGCTGTTAAAAAACGGTCAGATTCAACAGTAAAATAATGTTTTTTCGGTAAAACAGTAATATGCTGTTAAAAACAGTGCATTCTGGGTAATATTTCTGTTTTCGAGAAAGTAACCAACAGCAGAAAACTGTGAGTTAACAGAGCTCAGATTCGACGTTTTCAAGTCTGTGTTTGAAATCCCACTTTGTGCCCTTGTTCACTATTCCATACACTAGTTCACTAATATAGTTCACCTGACAGAGTTAATGAACACTAATGAGTGAATTCAGACACTGATGAACACCTGCTGTAATAATCACAATCACTGAAGGAAAGAGAAACGAGAAACACAAAGAGTGACGTCAGTTACAACATTAAATAAAATCAAGTAAAATAAAACACCTTCAGTCTCAGCAGAGGATCATTAAACAACACAAACAACACAAACAAACAACAAACAACACAAACAACAGCACTTATTACTGACCGCTTTGAATTCCATACCATTCTTATTGAGAAGCAACAGAAATTTAGGAGTTTTGTTTTTTTGTGTGTCACCGTAATGGAGTGAGGAGCTGGTTTAGTTGGGCTCTTCACCCTTGAATTTGTAAAGTTAGCCTCTCCTGCTGCTGTAACACAAAGTTTATTAAACACTTGTATTATAGCAATAAAGCTGGAAAGCCAATAGGTAGATATATCTATATGTCTGACATTGGGTCTGCTAAATGATTTGATAAAGGTTTGGATGATGGGCCTCATGCAATAGTTTTTATGTTTAGGGCAGATATTAATTTATTAATGAGAAGTGGAAACAGGAAAAATACCTGATTCTTTTACAGAGTTAAGAAATAACAGACAAAAACAGTTCAGTGATGACAAAGTCACACTCAGACCTCATGAATCAGACCTTGTACCTCAACAATGGTAACAATAAAAATGTTTCATGCCACAATGCATGCTGGGTGTGGCACAGTACAAATATCCCAGCATACATTGCGGCATGAATAAATGATGTAGTATAATGGTCTTACAGTTTACTTTATTTGTGTTTGATTCTGCTGTTGTTTATGTTTAGACTTTCAGTAGCCAGTTTGTGATGTTTGTGAGTTAAACTGTTCATTTTGTTAGTTGGCACCGTTGTTGAGGTTCATACGCTGATTATTGATGTCTCTTTGAGTGCCACTTACACCATAGAGCAAAGTGTTTTTATCCAAGATATTCTTAAAAACTTCCAGAATTCAATGCCACATACAGCCATATATATAACACTTAACAATAGATTAAACATTGGATAAGAGCAGTAAATTAATTTAAGTAAAAACAGGTTCTGCCTTATTAAAACAATATGAAAATCAGCAGATCTTATAAATTTTTTTGGCTTGTTTGCCATATCAAAAGAGCTTTTTAAACAAAGTTCTTAACAATTGCAGCAGCCAAAATAAATTAATGTTTAAAACGTCAGGGCTAAGCAATATTATCCAGCTGCAGAACCGCAGAACCACACACGTTTCAGGCACACACAATCCAGGACACACGTTCTAGGCAAACCATATATGGTAACTAACTAACTCCTTAGGAGTATTATCGCCACCTAGTGTATTTCACAAGTATGGCGATCGAGAACGCCCGTGCTATGATTGCCATTCATTAGACTGTGAACAGTTTATGGTTTACCATTTCAGTCATTATTTCATTATTATATCATAACGATCATTTTTAACATCTCTACAGTTTCTGAACTCAAATTATGTAAATAAAAATAATTGGTTAAACACTTAAGACTTTATTCACGTATCCACATACACAAAGAAAACAACCGTCTAATTGTATTAAGTGTAATAAACTAATTCAGGATCTTAATGTTGTCATACTTGGTTAAAATCGTTTTTTTGTAAAATCTAAAATTAAACAATAATGTGTATGTGTCACATTAAAAATGAATTACTATAGATAATAAATTAATATAGTTATAAACTGATTTAAACTACTATCTTTTACTAAACTGTAACTGTTTTTAATATATATATATATGTATATATATAATTAGTTTTAATTAAATATTACAGTTAATTTGTTTGTATTGCTAAATTTGTTGCAACTATAATTACCACAAATTACTAGTACTTTATTGGTTTAAAAACAATATATTACTTACTATAAATTACTATAGTATTTAATGTGGGAAATCATTAATAAAAAAGTTATTAGAAAATTAAGCAAATAAATACTATTAAATCACTTGTGTAAAATATAGTGTTCACATTTATTAAATGTAAAAAGATTTTTATTACATAAAGATGTATTATTATTGCCTATACATATTAACTTGCTATTATTTCCTTCATTATAAATGAATCCATTATATAAATTAAAACTGTCCAATTAAGATCGTTCAGCAAGGCCAGCAAACGAGTATCTGCTATACTGCCTCTGTCAGATAATAATGACTGATCATCTGTGATGACTGATAGAAAACTATTCAGTCTATTATATTGAATGGCGATCGGAAACAACGCTCCCCATTTGCCCGCCTCGATCGCAATATTTGTGAAACAGTAAACACTATTCTTTATTGTGTACAATATTTATATATATATTAAATATATATTGATGACGATGTCAGAGAAGAAGTTAATAACATTAACTTCTGTTGTAACCATATTTGGTTTGCCTAGAATGTGTGTCCTGGATTGTGTGTCCTGGATTGTGTGTGCCTGAAACGTGTGTGGTTCTGCAGTTCTGCAGCTGGATATATCTCGGGCTAAGAGCCCAACTAAAGCAAACTCTGTTCTCCATGATGGTGATGTAAAATGTTAACCTTTATCTCAAGAAGAACTTTAGTAGATGTTATACAAAAATAAATGTTTTAGTAATAAGTGTAGCTGCTGATGATGTTTGTGGAGTTGTTTAATCATCTGCTGATATTTTAATGATTTAATCATTTGTTGACCTTCAGGTTATTTCATTATAAAGCTGTGACTGAAGTTTCAGTTTTTTGTTATTTTATGTTCTGTTCTTGTTTTTTCCCTTCAGTATTTCTTCATTTGTTCATCGCTAATCCTCAATTATCATTTAATTAGTCATTTAATTAGTTCATTTACTTCAGCTTTGCTCCATGTTTCTTGAACACTCAGAAGTGTGGACACTTGGAAGTGTTCAATTAAAACTGAGGTATTTGCTCTGGGGTTTAAAGGGTTTAAGGTGTGAGAGGTAAAAACACAGTGTAAAAATGTATTTTAACAGTAATATGATGTTAATTTAAACTACGGAAGTAGACTGTAAAAAAACAGTAGATTGCTGCAACCACAGCTGCCAGTAGTTTACCGTTAAATCAAGGAAAAAACAGTATTTTACTGTAAAACCTGAAGCAAATTTCTTCTGTGTGTCACCGTTGTGGAGGAGAGTAGAGCCAGTGTTTGAGTCAAAGATGATCAATGAACTGCTGATGTTATTCTGCATGTTTCTTTACTTAAAGACAGTGGCTGTTTAGTTGCTGATGCAGTAAAAAATCTCTCTGTGTTAATTCCAGCTTTACATGTATGTGTGCTGCTGTGAAATTTAAGACATTTGGGTTAAAAGTAACTTTTCAAATTAACTAAAATAATTTTGCGTTATAAGTCTGCTTCTACGCATAGATAGCACATTACTTCATAAACTCATACAGAAGTTGGCCAGTTTGAGGCAGTCGCTTTCAGTGAACTAAATAATTCACTTGAGTATTGTGTATATCAATGTAGTCCATGTATTTTTACAGCAACATACTGTAAAATAACAGTACATTGCTGGCAACTGCAGCTGCCAGTAACTTACCGTTTTTTAACGGGACAATTTTTAACAGTGTAGATTGCCTGGGTGTCCTGAAAAGTTGCATTCACAATTAGCACCTGTAAAAGTATAGGACTGTGGCTTGAGATCCACAACAGCTGGATCACAGCACCATAACAGCTGGGGGCATGGCAGCCATCTTGTAAAGTGACTCTGGGAAGGCAGACATCTTGGGAAGTTTGGGAAGGATTAGCAGCCATGACAGGTGATGAAGCCACAGGATTTTAGAGTGTGGAAAGTGCTTTGCTTGAAATCACTGAATCTGTTAAACTAAAACTGTAGACATGGCTCGACAAGGCTGAGGGGCTGCAGGCAAGATTACAGGGGAGGCAGTCCTTATCACCGGACTGGAGGAATCTTTAGAAACAAAAACATACAAACAGCAAACAACAATGAATATATTTATTTCTTTTCTATATTTCTCTTACATATGCATCAGTTTCACTTTATTTTGTAAAGTGCTTTGAGTTGCAACTTTTAAAGATGCTACAGAAAATTATTGTTATTAGTTTTTTCATTAAAATATTAATGAATAAAACAATAAAAAAATCATATTTTCCTGTCTTGCAGTGTTAGGTGTTTAATAAAGAGCTGGGCTATTGAAACATCTTAAAGAAGCCATTTAATTGTGTTTTATAGACATAAATTCTATTTGAAGCTAAAATCACCAGATGTGCTCATTAATTAGTGAAGTTATATCAGTCACTACAGTCATATGTGCTCTAAACTATTAAACACCAGTTAAACACATCAATTTTGTTTTTGTCCTCTACACAGGCTACAGTGGTGTAATCTCACTGCTCAGTCTTGTGAGAGTTTGTCTTCAGCTCTACAATCCTCAAACTGTGTCCTGAGAGAGCTGGACCTGAGTAACAATGACCTGCAGGATTCAGGAGTGAAGCTTCTATCTGATGGACTGAAGACTGTAAACTGTAAACTGGAGACACTGAGGTAAATACTTTTCTCAACAATAACTACAAAAAATAGTTACAAATAAGGGCTTTCCATACTTGAACATGTTAACCCTGGGTGATATTAAACCCTGGATAACAGGAATTATGGTTTATCAGTAATTATGTTTCACACTGCTTTCAACACCTGCTCTGAGTTCTTCTTGGTCTACTGCTTTGGAGCTGACACAGATGACTGGTGCTGTGTGTAGAGGTTCTTTTAACTTGACACGACATCTAAAAAATTCTGCGGTCAAGTGTGCAGTGCATCAACAGACGTGAGGTGTAAGAGTGATCATAACACCATCATAATGGTAATAAACTACACTGTAAAAAATGAGGAGTAGGGTTTACTTGAAAAAAGCTTGGAAATATTTTTTCACTCAGAAAAGGTTAGTAAATCTTCAAAGCTTTGCCAAGTAAAAGACTAACCATAATTATTAGTACATTTAATTAGAAATGTTAAGTTAACTTTACTTGGGAAATTCTAAGTAAATTTTACTGACTTTTTGTTTGTAAAATTTACTTAAGTTGTACCTTTAAATATATTACTATTTTTAGATTTATTTTTTATCCAATATTACCAGTTATCTTTTTTTAGTTATCCTGAGTAAATTTTACTTCAGAATGTTAAATAAAATTTCATCACCATATTTTATTTAACATTTTGAAGTAAAGTTTACTCAGGACAACTAAAAAAGATAACTGAGAATATTGGATAAATATAAATCTTAAAATAGTAATATATTTCAATGTATATTTAAACTGTTTCTTAATTAAAAACACTACCAGACATTTCCATTCAGTACTTTAATTTATTAAACTTCTCAATAAACAAATTTAAAAAGTCCTTTCAGAGAGAATGATGGGGTCATCTATGTTGGCATCTTCCTCTTCTGTAGTACAGTCTTTAAGCAGGTCTCTCGACATCCTGTCAAATACACAAATAAGTGCAAAGTGATTAAAATACTGTAGTTAGTTGCAATGTTATCAATGTTATCCCTTGCTTTATGATATAATAGACTGTATTGATGTTAAGACCTGTGCTCTCTAGAATAAAGTGATTAAAGTTTTTAAAAGTTAACCAAAAGTAAAAAATGTGGGGGATAAAAATACTAACATGTCTTTAACACTTAAAGAACCTTACATATCCAAAGTAAAAACTAATTTAGACATTTTTAATGTACCTGGTAGTCTTCAATGAGCTCCTGAGATGATTCTCCCAGGTACACTGTTAAAAATTGTCCCGTTAAAAAATGGTAAGTTACTGGCAGCTGCAGTTGCCAGCAATGTACTGTTGTTTTACAGTATGTTGCTGTAAAAATACATGGACTACATTGATATACACAATACTCAAGTGAATAAATTTTGTTCATTGTAATGTGCTATATATGCTTAGAAGCATACTTATAATGATAAATTATTTTAGTTAATTTGAAAACTTCCGTTTAACCCAAATGTCTTAAGTTTCACAGCAGCACACATACATGTAAAGCTGGAATTAACACAGAGAGATTTTTTACTGCATCAGCAACTAAACAGCCACTGTCTTTAAGTAAAGAAACATGCAGAATAACATCAGCAGTTCATTGATCATCTTTGACTCAAACACTGGCTCTACTCTCCTCCACAACGGTGACACACAGAAGAAATTTGCTTCAGGTTTTACAGTAAAATACTGTTTTTTCCTTGATTTACCAGTAAACTACTGGCAGCTGTGGTTGCAGCAATCTACTGTTGTTTTACAGTCTACTTCCGTAGTTTAAATTAACATCATATTACTGTTAAAATACATTTTTACACTGTGTTTTTACCTCTCACACCTTTAACCCTTTAAACCCCAGAGCAAATACCTCAGTTTTAATTGAACACTTCCAAGTGTCCACACTACTGAGTGTTCAAGAAACATGGAGCAAAGCTGAAGTAAATGAACTAATTAAATGACTAATTAAATGATAATTGAGGATTAGCGATGAACAAATGAAGAAATACTGAAGGGAAAAAACAAGAACAGAACATAAAATAACAAAAAACTGAAACTTCAGTCACAGCTTTATAATGAAATAACCTGAAGGTCAACAAATGATTAAATCATTAAAATATCAGCAGATGATTAAACAACTCTACAAACATCATCAGCAGCTACACTTATTACTAAAACATTTATTTTTGTATAACATCTACTAAAGTTCTTCTTGAGATAAAGGTTAACATTTTACGTCACCATCATGGAGAACAGAGTCTGCTTTAGTTGGGCTCTTAGCCCTGACGTTTTTAACATTAATTTATTTTGGCTGCTGCAATTGTTAAGAACTTAATTTAAAAAGCTCTTCTGATATGGCAAACAAGCCAAAAAGTTGAATAAGATCTGCTGATGTTTATGTTGGTTTTAATAAGGCAGAACCTGTTTTTACTTAAAATAATTTACTGCTGTTATCCAATGTTTAGTTTATTGTTAAACGTTATATATATGGCTGTATGTGGCATTGAATTCTGGAAGTTTTTAAGAATATCTTGGACAAAAACACTTTGCTCTATGGTGTAAGTTGCACTCAAAGAGACATCAATAATCAGCGTATGAACCTCAACAACGGTGACAAATAACAAAATTAACAGTTTAACAAACATCACAAACTGGCTACTGAAAGTCTAAACATAAACAACAGCAAAATCAAACGCAAATAAAGTAAACTGTAAGACCATTATACTACATCATTTATTCATGCCCCAATGCATGCTGGGATATTTGTAATGTGCCATACCCAGCATGCATTGTGGCATGAAACATTTTAATTGTTACCATTGTTGAGGTACAAGGTCTGATTCATGAGGTCTGAGTGTGACGTTGTCTTAACTGAACTGTTTTTGTCTGTTATTTCTTAACTCTGTAAAAGAATCAGGTATTTTTTTCTGTTTCCACTTCTCATTAATAAATTAATATCTGCATTAAGCATAAAAACTATTGCATGAGGCCCATCATCCAGACCTTTATCAAATCATTTAGCAGAACAAATTTCAGACAAATAGATTTATCTACCTATTGGCTTTCCAGCTTTATTGCTATAATACAAGTGTTTTATAAACTTTGTGTTATAGCAGCAGGAGAGGCTAACTTTACAAACTCAAGGGTGAAGGAAATATATCCAGCTGCAGGCCCGCAGAACCACACACGTTTCAGGCACACACAATCCAGCACACACGTTCTAGGCAAACCATATATGGTTACGACGGATGTTAATGTTATTAACGTCTTCTCGGACATCGTCATCAATATATTTTTATATATATTGTTGATAAATATTGTACACAATAAACAATAGTGTTTACTGTTTCACAAATATTGCGATCGAGGCGGGCAAATGGGGAGTGTTTTCTATCAGTCATCATAGATGATCAGTCATTATTATCTGACAGAGTCAATATAGCAGATCCTCGTTTGCTGGCCTTGCTGAACGATCTTAATTAGACAGTTTTAATATAATGGATTCATTCATAATGAAGGAAATAATAGCAAGATAATATGTATAGGCAATAATACATCTTTGCATGTTATAAAAATCTTTTTACATTTAATAAATGTGAACACTATATTTTACTCAAGCGATTTAATAGTATTTATTTGCTTAATTTTCTAATAACTTTTTTATTAATGATTTCCCACATTAAATACTATAGTAATTTATAATAAGTAATATATTGTTTTAAACCATAAAGTACTGGTAATTTGTGGTAATTATAGTTGTAACAAATTTAGCAATACAAACAAATTAACTGTTAATAATTAATTAAAAAAAAAAAAAAAAAATATATATATATATATATATATATATATATATATATATATATATATATATATAGTAGTTTAAATCAGTTTATAACTATATTAATTTTAAATTATTATCTATAGTAATTCATTTTTAATGTGACACATTATTGTTTGTTTTTTTTTATTTTACAACAAAATGATTTTAACCAAGTATGACAACAATCCTGAATTAGTTTATTACACTTAATCCTACAATTAGACGGTCTGTTATGTTTTCTTTGAGTATGTGGATACGTGAATAAAGTCATAAGTGCTTAACCAATTATTTTTATTTACATAATTTGAGTTCAGAAACTGCAGAGATGTTAAAATGATCGTTACGATATAATAATGAAATAATGACTGAAATGGGAAACCCTAAACTGTTTGCAGTCTAATGAATGGTAATCGTATCACGGGCGGTCTCGATCGCCATATTTGTGAAATACACTAGGTGGCGATAACGCTCCTAAGGAGTTAGTAAGTTACCATATATGGTGGTTTGCCTAGAACGTGTGTCCTAGATTGTGTGTGCCTGAAACGTGTGTGGTTCTGCGGGCCTGCAGCTGGATATTATTGGGGTGAAGAGCCCAACTAAACCAGCTCCTCACTCCATTACGGTGACACAAAAAAAAAACAAAACGCCTAAATTTCTGTTGGTTCTCAATAAGAATGGTATGGAAGTCAAAGCGGTCAGTAATAAGTGAATCTGCTGTTGTTTGTGTTGTTTAATGATCCTCTGCTGAGACTGAAGGTGTTTTATTTGACTTGATTTTATTTAATGTTGTAACTGACGTCACTCTTTGTGTCGCTTGTTTCTCTTTCCTTCAGTGATTGTGATCATTACAGCAGGTGTTTATCAGTGTCTGAATTCACTCATTAGTGTTCATTAACTCTGTCAGGTGAACTATATTAGTGAACTAGTGTATGGAATAGTGAACAAGGGCACAAAGTGGGATTTCAAACACAGACTTGAAAACGTCGAATCTGAGCTCTGTTAACTCACAGTTTTCTGCTGTTGGTTACTTTCTCAAAAACAGAAATATTACCCAGAATGCACTGTTTTTAACAGCATATTACTGAAAAAAACATTATTTTACTGTTGAATCTGACCGTTTTTTAACAGCAATTTTTTACAGTGTATGTAGAGGTGAATACACAGGAACTTAAAAGAATATGGGAGGGGGCGCTTCAGCTGACCATTACAGATGAGGAATGGGATTTAATCTGGACTCAGGCTAAAAAGATCTCTGTCTGTAACAGGGCAAAATCTATTCAATTTAGAATTATTCATAGATTACACATCACACCACTTCTCAGAAGCAAGTTTAACTCAAGCAATTCACCACTTTGTGTTAAATGTAAGGTGGAAGTGGGAGACTACACCCATTTATTATGGACTTGTCCTGTTATTAAAGCTTATTGGGCAAAAGTAGTTACTTTTATGAGCTGTTTGTTTGGACTTCAGCTACAGTTGGATCCATTGTCTTTAATTTTAGGTCTCCCGGTTGGACGATTGCCTGACAAATTTACTAATCATTTATTTGACATTTTATCCTTCGCTGCCAGGAAAAATATACTGATAAACTGGGTCAGTGACAAACCCCCATCCTTGAAAGGGTGGCACAATATTATTAGGGAAATGATTCCCTTAGAATTCCTTACTTGTGTTATTCATATGTCCGCAGAGGCTTTTCATCAAATCTGGACTCCTTCATTAGACCTTATTGATGTTTCTTAAAGCTGCATTTTGAGTTATGGTATGTCATAATTGAATTTATGTATTTTATTTCTTCATTATTTTATCTTTATATGTTTTCTTGTTGTTATTATTTTTAAATTTTGTTTATTTATTTACTTATTATTATTATTATTATTATTATTATTATTATTATTGCTATTATGCTACTATTTATTATAATTTTATTATGCATGTATGTACTATTCGGTTTATTAATTAATTTATTATAATTATTATTATTTTTTATTTTTTTATTTTTCTTTAGCTTTGCATTGTTAAAATGGGCATTGTCTATTGGTTTGTTTAAATGTGTTTTGTGATAGTTAAAATGTTAATAAAAAGATGCAATTAAAAAAAATAATTCTTTATTGATAATTTATATTTTTATGTTATCAAATTCTGTTTATATTTTAATTTGCTAATTGAAAAGATTTATTTAAGAATTTGTTTTAATATTTTGGCAATTTTGTCAAATATAATAATAAAAAAACTAAACCGTGATAAAGAGAAAATTAACCTCATGGAGTTTGACGGGGATATGAGTGAAGGTTTGACGTGCTCTGATATTTGGGCATTTTGCAGTTTCTTGAACACATATAAAAGTCTCATGATTCTCATATTATTATCTAAACCTCTACAATAATATGAAGACACACACATGCATGCAAACTGTCAGGCAGGTGACAAATACATTAACAGAGTGGGTTTGTGTTTGTTTGAGCTCATTTAGTTTTAGTCCACACCAGAATCAAAAGATAAATAATATAATCAGCTCATTTTCTATTGTGTTTTCTACATTACTTTAATATGTACTTCTGAGGTCAAATGTGTCTTATTCCTCACAGCAGACTTTAAAGTTTGATGTGATGTATTATGAACAATGTCTTTGCTCTGTACAGTTATACAGATGATTTTGAGTCCTTGTTGAGTGTGTGAGTGTGTTTGCTGATCTCAGAGGTTGGTCAATAAGGAGAGGTCATCAGGATGTGTGTTTTCATCACTGCTGTTCACATGAGCAGAAACAGCAGTCAGCATCTTCAGAACACAAAGAGATGTGTGATTGTCCAACTGTGTGATGTGGACTCTTGCTGTGTTTGTAGATTGTCTGGCTGTATGGTGACAGAGGAAGGCTGTGGTTTTCTGTCTTCAGCTCTGACTTCAAACCCCTCACACCTGAGAGAGCTGGATCTGAGCTACAATCATCCAGGAGATTCAGGAGTCAAGCTGCTCTCTGAAAAACTGGAGGATCCAAACTACACACTGGACAAACTCAAGTATGTGGAGCCCTTGTGCTTTTACACTTAATGGCTTTAAAAACAACTTTTCTGATGTTCAGTTTACTGTAAGTGTTATGGGGTGAGGACAGACAGAAGATACAGCTTGTAGAGTATTACAGTCATGTCTATGAAGAGCAAATAATTCCGTATGAAATTAATCTTAATCTGTAAAAATGTTTGAGTGTATTGGGTCAATTCTGACATTAACCGGGAAACTTCTTCATACATTTCTGCTAAATAATCGTAAAATATCAGGTCAGGAATTGAGTTGTGAATTGAAAATCAATTCAGATTCTGGAATTAGACACTTAGATTAAAGTTTTGGATTTTTGGGTTTTTTGAAAATGACCTTCCATGCAGTGTGTAACACAGCTCTATGTGAAGTTAAATATCCAGCTAAAGCTTAAATCTGAAAGGGCACAGTGTTTAAAACTATTGCTTCATTTATAAAAGAGTCGACTCATAGTGCTTCAAATGAATCGTCTTGATAACGAGCCTTCAGCTGTTTCGGCGAGAAGTGAATATGAAGCTTAAGCCTCGCCCACTTGTTGTGCGCACAAACCCGGGAAAATTGAAACCCCCGGCCCTGCCCACAAACACAGTAGCAAGAAAAAGGAGAAGAAGAACACTGTAGCAGACGCAGGTTTAGTCGCGAAGACGCTGTGCTCAGCTAGATATTATTGAAAGTGTAAGGATGAACAAAAGATGAAACTGTGAAGAGTCAGTGGTTGAAGTTTATTTCTGCAGAAATACCTCAGCATTATAGCCCCAGCCTTGTGCTTCAGCAATCTACATGCTTACAACGGGGGATTTGTCGGCCATTTGTTAAAGGAAGAATCAGAAAATACTATTGATGTACAGTACTTTGCAGAGCTTGACAGGAACTTTACAGTACACAGTTCGTGGACCAGTTTCTTCCTCTATTTCACAAGTGTATGTAAGTGCGATTAAAATGGCTGCCTCCTTGTTTTCTCTAGCTTGCAAATTATGTATTTAATTGTGTTTTGTTACTTGTAACCACTTGTAGTGTATTTGGTTAACTCTTTATATTCTCACATCGCGTCTAAAGCCACATTGAAAACGCGGCACGTGCTGCTTTGTTTACGGTATAAATGCGTTTGTGAGCTGGTGTTCCTCTGCCGTTTGTCATTGCTATGGCCACCATCAGCTGTTCCTACACACGTGTGGCGGTCATGTTTCAGTCCAGGAGGCTCCAAACAAGCAGAAGAATTTCTTTATTGAGATATGTTGGTTAATCTGCAGTCAAACTGCGTCTTCAAGAAGTTCACAAGTTTGCAAGAGCCTACATGAGTCTCTTACAAGTCTGCAGTCTGAAAGTTTTATCACAAGTATGCGCTGTAAAAAATTGCTGTTAAAAAACAGTCAGATTTACCAGTAAAATAATGTTTTTTTCACTAAAACAGTAATATGCTGTTAAAAACAGTGCATTCTGGGTAATATTTTGTTTTCGAGAAAGTAACCAACAGCAGAAAACTGTGAGTTAACAGAGCTCAGATTCGACGTTTTCAAGTCTGTGTTTGAAATCCCACTTTGTGCCCTCGTTCACTATTCCATACACTAGTTCACTAATATAGTTCACCTGACAGAGTTAATGAACACTAATGAGTGAATTCAGACACTGATGAACACCTGCTGTAATAATCACAATCACTGAAGGAAAGAGAAACAAGAAACACAAAGAGTGACGTCAGTTACAACATTAAATAAAATCAAGTCAAATAAAACACCTTCAGTCTCAGCAGAGAATCATTAAACAACACAAACAACAGCAGATTCACTTATTACTGACCGCTTTGACTTCCATATCATTATTATTGAGAACCAACAGAAATTTAGGTGTTTTTTTTGTCACTATAATGGAGTGAGGGGCTGGTTTAGTTGGGCTCTTCACCCTTGTACTCATTATTTCAGACTCTCTAGCTGCTTTAATACAGAGTTTATAAAACACTTTTATTGTAGCATTAAAGCTGGACAGTCTGAAATTGGTTCTGATATATGTTGTGATAAAGGTCTGGATAACAGGCAGAAGGCAATACTTTTAATGCATAGTTGCGGATATAAATTTATTAATGAGAAGTGGAAACCGAAGAGATGCCTAATTCTTTTTACAGAGTTAAGAAATAACAGACAAAAACAGTTCAGTGATGACAAAGTCACACTCAGACCTCATGAATCAGACCTTGTACCTCAACAATGGTAACAATTAAAATGTTTCATGCCGCAATGCATGCTGGGTGTGGCACAGTACAAATATCCCAGCATACATTGCGGTATGAATAAATGATGTAGTATAATGGTCTTACAGTTTACTTTATTTGTGTTTGATTCTGCTGTTGTTTATGTTTAGACTTTCAGTAGCCAGTTTGTGATGTTTGTTAAACTGTTAATTTTGTTATTTGTCACCGTTGTTGAGGTTCATACGCTGATTATTGATGTCTCTTTGAGTGCAACTTAACCCATAGAGCAAAGTGTTTTTGTCCAAGATATTTTTAAAAACTTCCGGAATTCAATGTCACATACAGGCATGTTATATTAAATTTAACAATAAATTATTAAAAAATTATTTATATTATAAATAATATAATATAATATAAATTATTTTAAGTTAGTTCAGATTCTGCCTCATTAAAAATAATTTGAATATCAGCAGATCTTATTTAGTTTTTTTGGCTTGTTTGCCATATCAAAAGAGCTTTTTAAACAAAGTTCATAACAATTGCAGCAGCCAAAATAAATGAATGTTAAAAACGTCAGGGCTAAAAGCCCAACTAAAGCAGACTCTGTTCTCCATGATGGTGATGTAAAATGTTAACCTTTATCTCAAGAAGAACTTTAGTAGATGTTATACAAAAATAAATATTTTAGTAATAAGTGTAGCTGCTGATGATGTTTGTGGAGTTGTTTAATCATCTGCTGATCATTTTAATGATTTAATCATTTGTTGACCTTCAGGTTATTTCATTATAAAGCTGTGACTGAAGTTTCAGTTTTTTGTTATTTTATGTTCTGTTCTTGTTTTTTCCCTTCAGTATTTCTTCATTTGTTCATCGCTAATCCTCAATTATCATTTAATTAGTCATTTAATTAGTTCATTTACTTCAGCTTTGCTCCATGTTTCTTGAACACTCAGTAGTGTGGACACTTGGAAGTGTTCAATTAAAACTGAGGTATTTGCTCTGGGGTTTAAAGGGTTAAAGGTGTGAGAGGTAAAAACACAGTGTAAAAATGTATTTTAACAGTAATATACTGTTATTTTAAACTACGGAAGTAGACTGTAAAACAACAGTAGATTGCTGCAACCACAGCTGCCAGTAGTTTACTGTTAAATCAAGGAAAAAACAGTATTTTACTGTAAAACCTGAAGCAAATTTCTTCTGTGTGTCACCGTTGTGGAGGAGAGTAGAGCCAGTGTTTGAGTCAAAGATGAACAATGAAACGCTGATGTTATTCTGCATGTTTCTTTACTTAAAGACAGTGGCTGTGTAGTTGCTGATGCAGTAAGAATCTCTCTGTGTTAATTCCAGCTTTACATGTATGTGTGCTGCTGTGAAACTTAAGACATTTGGGTTAAACGGAAGTTTTCAAATTAACTAAAATAATTTATCATTATAAGTATATAAGCATATATAGCACATTACTTCATAAACTCATACAGAAGTTGGGCAATTTGAGGCAGTCGCTTTTAATGAACAAAATGAGTTCACTTGAGTATTGTGTATATCAATGTAGTCCATGTATTTTTACAGCAACATACTGTAAAATAACAGTACAATGCTGCCAACTGCAGCTGCCAGTAACTTACTGTTTTTTAACAGGACAATTTTTAACAGTGTGTAAGCAAGTCTAAAATGAGTATAATGTGTTTTTAGGAGGAGGGAAGGGGCTAGGTGGAGATACTTTAGATGTGGAGACACTTTGGCTAAACAAAGCATGTAAATGAAGTAGGTAGGTAGGTAAAAATACTTGCCAAGCCACTGACCACACAAGTTTATCAACAAAGGGGTTTCTTTGGCCTAAAAGTATCACCCGAAGACAAAGGCACCGTCGGTAAGACCCTGCCCATAGCATTTGCATCACTTTGGCACAACCAGTGCTCAGAAACCAAACGATTTTAGGGTCTGTCTTACCCTAGCTAGAGTTTTGAATGAAATTAGCTAATTAAAAACCAAAGAATATAACTTTTCAGTTATATATAGATTATTATTAATTTGGAACTAGATTATATAAATTTATAGTCTCACAAATATAATGTTCTTTTAACAGTTCCAATATGTTTACTCTTTTGCTAAACTCTTCTGCCATTTTTCATCTGCAGTTCTGATTTTATAAATCTGCTTCAATCTTGTCAATCTGAAGCTCATGCAGTGCCTGTAAACTGGTGTTTTTCCATAAAATGCAGCTTTGTGAATGTTTTATTTCATGTTTATAGTCTTTAATGGGCTTTTAAAAATTGTATTCTACTCAATTTAGCTCTGAAAATGTTGCAAAATCACGTTGCATGTGTTGGATGATTGTTTTTTGTGTCGTGCAAGCAATTCCTGATCCTTTACATAATGTTTTAATTAAAGAGACGTAATTTAATTGCTTTCGGTGTGCGAAAATATTGGTTAAATAATTTTTTTAAAAAAGATTAAAGCATACACAGTGGGGAAAATACTGTTTTTTACAATGGCTATGACAGTTTTTTCAATACATTTAACAAGTTTGCTAAACTCTTAACACACCAACACACCTAAAACACACAATTTTCAAAACAGTTAATTTCATGCTCAAAATCACACATTGTAAACTAAACTCCAAAACTACTTTTCAAAATACAATAATAAACCAACACAATACACCACGTCTAACAAAACACTGTGAACATGTTTCAAAAGCAAATCATAATTCAAAACACTAACACATGTTCTTTTCCAACAGGAACATTTAGTCAATCATAACACATCGACAATAAAAACACTATCATCAGCTGACATTACAGAAACTTCATTATTTTATGTGTCAGGTCTGATTTTATATTTGAAGCCTCTATACATTTTTGTTTTGTTGAGTTTAGTAAATGCATGAATTTTGTTTCTTTTGCTGCAGAAATTCAATACAAAAAAATGAAAGACCATCTCAGAGTGGATTAAATAAATAAAATAAAATGTAGTTTATGTAAAAAAATAAAATACAGACACAAAATTGCTGCAGTACAGACTTTATTTGCAAAAGGACATCACTGCAAGATATACACACTGAAAAAGCACTGGAATTATAATAAAAAAAAACAAAGTAATCTTCTATTCTACCCAGTCTTCTGAATTTGCCCGGCTTCTTCATCTCTGGCCCGGCACGGTAACTGTGGCCCTTTGGTCTATTACTGTAGGTTTCTCCTACAGCGAAATCCTTTTTCCCCAAGTTGAAGCCAGCCTCGTCAACATAGATAATTTCATGTGGGACTTGATTGGCCTCCGACTCCATGATTCTCTGAAAGTAATTAGACACAGTGTATGTAAATGCTGTGCTGTACTGTACTGTATATCTACTGTATGTACTAATGAACTCCAGGTTTATAGAGTAGTTTACTGCAAAACACTGTGTATGGTACAGCAATGACTGTATTGCATAAACTTACCTAGATGTATTGGTGACAGAGATCTTTGAAACGCTCACTGTTCCTATCAAAAGCCCAAAGAGTCCTCTTTTAGAGCATAAGATCATGTGATTGGAAAAATCTCAACACATGAGTGTGGTTTCTAAATGGGAATCAGCTGTGATATTCATATTATTCATAATGTGAATTGAAACACAAATATATTTCCTTGCAGTTATGCAAATATATATATATATATATATATATATATATATATATATATATATATATATATATATATATATATATATATATATATATATATATTTACATAACTGCAATAAGCTGTTTCTCATTGGCAATGGAATAAAATACAGGAAATATATTTGTAGCAGCTGTTCACTTTAGCCTATATAAGTTCTGTTTAGAACATGGTGTTATCTGTTCTGACATACTGTGTGAAAGCATTTGTAAATTTGACTGTAAAATTACATTGTTTTGGTCTTGGTTGAGCTTGTGTGTAAAAGAAGTTCAAGCATTTGAAATTGGTGTTAAATGTACGCATTTTGTATCAAAGCAACAAGAAATGTGTAAAATGTATAGCCTACAGAGGTGGATGTTGTGTGTGCTAACTGTGTTAAGAGTTTAGGAAACTTGTTAAATGTATTGAAAAAACTGTCATAGCCATTGTAAAAAACTGTAAGTATTGAACACATCACCATTTTTCTCAGAAAACATAATCATAAAGGTGCTGTTGACTTGAAATTTTCACCAGATATTGGTAACAAACAAAGAAATCCATATATGCAAAAAAAAAAAAAAAAAATCAAAACGAATTACAAATTAAGTGATTTATTGAACAGATGAAGAAAGATGTGTATTTCGGCAGTGAAAGCCCAGACAGCAGCTGCAATCTCTCAGTAGTTCTTCAGCAACCCTCTGCCCTTCCTCAGTGTAAATGAATATCAGCTGCTTCAGTCCAACATCATCATTAGCAGGAGGATGAAGATGAAACCAGGGTGGACATTTCAGAAAGACAATGATCCAAAACACAGGCAAGGAAACTTAAATGCTTTCAGAGAAAAAAAATCAAGCTGTAGAATGGCCTAGCCAATCACCTGACTTGAACCCAATAGAAAATATAAATTAAAGATCAGATTTGATTGACGAGACCAACAGGACCATCAAGATTTTGACATTCTGTTGAAGTCTGTGAGAAACTCACACCTGAGCAATGCAAGTGATTTCAGTCTCCATATGAGAGGCGTCTTAAAGCTGCCCCCATAAAAAAAGTATTTTATATAAAGTATTAAACACATTTCAGTAGTTTAGCACTTTCTCCTTCTGTCATTTCATTGTTATTACACAGAACTCATTTCTCAGATTAGTTTTTTATTTTTTTTATTTTGATGTTTGTATTTACCAAAAATCTGGTTCAATTCCATGTCAAACAGCTCTTTGAGAAATATTATTCTCAGAAAAAATATGTTCAATATTTATTTCCCCCACTGTACATATTGAACCTGTAAAAAACATAAAGTACAAATATCGGTCTAATAGATCAGAAATAAAGAAAATCAATTATCTATAATCTCATTATTTAATGCAAAAAGTAGGCTAGCCTGTTCATAAAGTGTTTAATTGATCTGGAACTTTAATAAAATATTTTCTAGTAAATTATAATAATTGCATCAGTAGCCTAATGTGTCTCCTTTGTCCATTTGTGATCAAATCAATGAAAGTGAATCTGAATCCCGCATGAACAGGGCCTAAATGTATATTTATTTTATTTATTTATTATTTTAATTGGAATCAAAACTGGCAGTCGATAAGAATGGAAATCAATTCCAATCCAAATTGGAATAGAAATCAGTAAAATTCTTACGATACCCAACGCTAGTAAGCAATCTGTGTGTGTCTCTAGTCATATTGTGTGATGAAAGCCACTGTGTTTTGGTGCACATTCTTTATAATCCTGTGAAAAGTAAAAAGGCAGCTTCTGTCAGTGGAGCAGATCTATGAGCTGCAGAATTTACAAAAGAAATATTCACAACTATTACAGTAAATAATTATATTTGTTCAGAATGAAAGGAGTTTCATTCATTCATTAATTTTCTTTTCAGCATAGTGCCTTTATTAATCCGGGGTTGCCACAGCGAAATGAACCGCCAACTTATCCAGCACATGTTTTACGCAGCAGATGCCCTTCCAGCTGCAACCCATATCTGGAAAAACATCCATACACACTCATTCACACTCATACACTACAGACAATTTAGCATACCCAATCACATGTACTGCATGTTTTTGGACTGTGGGGGAAACCTGAGCACCCGGAGGAAACCCACGCGAACGCAGGGAGAACATGCAAATTCCACACAGATACGCCAACTGGCCCAGCCGAGGCTTGAGACCTTCTTGCTGTGAGGCGACAGTACTGCGCCACTGGGTCGCCCTGAGAGGAGTTTCAGTGTAATAATAATCTGTTTCAAATTAATTCTGGCTCTATATTAGGCTAGACATAGGTTGTGCTATATAAAATGAATTGTCATTAAAACTTTTATTTTACAGTCGGCCAAACTGAAGAGGTCTTTTGATAATAAATAAAGTGATTCATCCAAATGAATAAAAACTAAATGTGTCCCCCTCCCTTTACATTAATTGATAGTGAATGACTTGGTCTTCATAGACATGATTGTTCAACTCTACAAGCTTATTCTGTATGTCTTCACCAGATTATGTGAGCGGAGGAAAGTATTTTCTCCACAGAAAATAATGATTTAATGAAAGTTCTGCTGTTATATCACAAACCTCTATCATAAAACTGCTACATTTTAACCACAAGTCAATGTTATAAAGGTGATGTCTTGAGCATCTGATTTTACCTCAGTGCTTGTGTGCTTTCAGTTTCTCCATCTCACTTGCAGTGAGTAAAACTGGCAAACACAAAACTGGCAAAAAGTGACAACACAGTGGCTGGTGATCTAAAAAAGTTAGTCAAGCCCTGTCTAAATATATTCAGTTTTTTATTTCCACGTCTGATCTAAATCATCTGTGTCATTCAAAAGCTCATGTTACAGCTACAAACACACTAATGTTGTTTTAATGCAGTTATGTTGATACATATCGCGATACATGGGTCACGATACAATATATCGCGATACAATAAATATTGTGATATATTGCAATAGTTTGTATTATGTGTGTCACATTATATTCACAACTTGATAAAGTCGGCAGACAAATTAAAATTCCAATTCCAATTTATTTTCCATCCATTCCAATTCATTAAAACTGCACAGTGTGATTGAACAGAGAACTATATATATTGCAAAGCTTACAAATGGCATTTATTTTTTGTCTAATTCAGTACTCCCTGGTATAGCGTTTAGGGTTGGGCTATGTTGACCAATTTGGCATCGTACGATGTCTAATGTGAAACATGGCGATGGACCATGGCATCGTTACCTGAGAGAATCAAAAGACAGACGAGTCGTTAGATAGAGACAAGATTAATTAAATATCACGTTTAACAACTAACTTATAGTGAGATGCGATCCAGCGGTACATCCTTGATAAACTGTCCGTACCAATGACTGTATAAAATATAGCTGCAAGCAGCGACTACGGGGCCAAGCACTTAATGCAGATCTTCTTGCTTATTTTGGATTTTTTTAGGAAACATTTTTAAACATTGCATAATTCACACAATTTAAAACTTGTTAAAAAAATAGTTGTTATTAACTTGTATAATTAATATTTGAAAGTAATATTTAAAATGAACTTCAAACAAAATGTAGAGCCTATTAAGCTTGAAATGAAGTGCGGAGCCTGAAGAGCTTGAAATGCAGTGCAGAGCCTGATGAGCTTGAAATGCAGTGCAGAGCCTGATGAGCTTGAAATGCAGTGCAGAGCCTGATGAGCTTGAAATGCAGTGCAGAGCCTGATGAGCTTGAAATGCAGTGCAGAGCCTGATGAGCTTTCAATTCAATGCAGAGCCTGGTGATTTCTAAACCAAATATGAAGCCTTATGAGCTTAAAATGCAGTGCAGAGCCTGGTGAGCTTCAAACGCAGTGCGGAACCTGATGAGCTTCAAACGCAATGCGGAGCCTGATGAGCTTCAAACGTAGTGCTGAGCCTGACGAGCTTCAAATGCAGTGCGGAGCCTGATGAGCTTGAAACACATTGTGGAGCCTGATGAGCTTCAAACGCAGTGTGGAGCCTGATGAGCTTGAAATGCAGTGCAGAGCCTGATGAGCTTGAAACACATTGTGGAGCCTGATGAGCTTCAAACACATTGTGGAGCCTGATGAGCTTAAAAAGCAGTGCAGAGCCTGGTGAGCTTATTATGCAGTGTGGAGCCTGATGAGCTTGAAATGCACTGCAGAGCCTGATAAGCTTGGAACACATTGTGGAGCCTGATGAGCTTCAAACGCATTGTGGAGCCTGATGAGCTTGAAATGTAGTGCAGAGCCTGATGAGCTTCATATGCAGAAATGCATATTTTATATGCATAAAAAAGGTGTAAGTGTGAGAATCAGTTCAGCAAAACAGTTCTCTAGCAGTCTGAGTAGATTTTCATGCAAATACAAGCTAATGTTAACTTTATTATACTTCAGTTTATAACTGAGTTGTCAACTTAAACAGCATAGTAACTGGTTAGCTTTAAAAATACTATTATGCTAAATTATCTAGCAAAGGTCAACAAACAGAGTCATGGTCAAATTCTGAGAAGGATTTCATAGGCAAGAAAGCAAATATCAAAAATCTGTGCGGTCATTTCTGTGCGGCTTGGTCCAATCATCATTTGAGCCAATTTTGAACAAAATTGAATAAGATTTGTGGGAAGAGTAGGAAACAAACTGCTTTTCATTTACTACGTTTTGGCTGACAGACAAAATAGAAAAAAAATGACAAATTATATATCATTGAATTTCCTTTTAACCAAGGAACAAAATGAATCCAAGAAATCCAAGTTTGGACAAAATTTTCAAAGTTTATGACTATTTTAGCAAAAAACGCTACAACTCTGGACCACTAGGTGGCGCTGTCTTTAAACTTCTGGTGTACTTCTGGCACATGCTGTTGATGTCACATGTTGACTTTTGTGCAGATATGTCATACTTTTCAAAAGATATGGCAATTTATGACAAATTTCAAAATGGCGGACAGGTGGTCCAGCCCACCCTGGAAAATGTGATACAGACAGATTCAGCATGACCCAAGGAATCCATAGGATTCAATAACACAATTTTCTGATAAACTGTTCAAAAGTTATAAGCATAAATATGCATTTAGGTATCTCCTGACCTGTAGGTGGCGCTGTGGCCAACTTTGGCATGCACCTTAAGATCATAATGTTCATTGAGAATTTTAAGTTTCATTTTGATTGAGTAATTTTTGGCTGACATAAAGCCTCTGAAGCAATTTTTGATGTACTTTGTTATGTTTGCGACATCATAACTTTTGAACAAAATTAAATATTTAAATTCTGTTCAGTTATTTCTGTGCAGCTCAGTCCATAGATTATCTGAGCCAAATTTGGGAAAAAATGGTTCAGTTTTGAAGGATGAGTAGCTTTTAAATGTATTACTGTACTTTTCAAAATGGCCACTACTGTAATGGGCGGGGTTTTAATGTACAGTATTGGTTTGAATCGGCATGATCAGTGAAATCTTTTGTGCTAAGTTTTATTTTTCTAGCTCAAATGGCTAAAAAGTTATAACAGTTTAATTGTCGAAATTTTGGTCTGCTGGTGGCGCTATAGAGTTAGGGCTAGAGACTCCAAATTTGGTCAGTTACCTTCTTATGACCACCACTACAGTTGTGCCAATTTTTATCATTTTCCTACTTACGGTTCATATAGCTGCCATTGACTCCCATTCGGGAAGAAACGGAATAATAATAATAATATAATAATAATAATAAATAATAAAGAAAAAAAACTCCTTCGGTGCTTGGCCCCTAATAATAATAATAATAATAAAGAAAAACTCCAAGAACAATAGGGGCCTTAGCACCTTCGGTGCTTGGCCCCTAATAATAATAAATAATAATAAAAAAAATAATAATAATAATATAATATAATATAAATAATAATATAATATAAATATAATAATAATAATAATAAATAATAATAATAATAATAAAAAATAATAATAAAGAAAAACTCCAAGAACAATAGGGGCCTTGGCACTATTTTTTGTGTTGATGACCAGACTGAGAGTACTTTTTTGCTTGAACTCCTTGAGTTGTTTCCAATTTATTCCTTCTTGAAAAGTATATGAGAGTGTATTTGTTTGATGTTTGCAATGATGTTGTTCTTGGATGTTTGATTGCTGATTTAATTCTCAAACATGATTGATGGTGATGAAAGAGTATTTTGAGTGTTTTTTTTTCCCTCAATGATCACAACTTGTGGGTCTGTGTATGAACAGGAGTTTAACAGGCCTTTGTAAGGTTTCCTGCTTATATTGTTTTTTTTTTTGGTTGACTTATTTGACAGTGTGATACTGTCTGGCACCCCAGCATTCTAAAGTGAATAAAGGAAACGTTACATAAAAAATGGCACCTTCGGTGCTTGGCCCCTAATAATAAAGAAAAACTACAAGATCAATAGGGGCCTTAGCACCTTCGGTGCTTGGCCCCTAATAATAATAATAATAATAATAAAGAAATAATAATAATAATATAATAATAATAAAGAAAAACTCCAAGAACAATAGGGGCCTTGGCACCTTCGGTGCTTGGCCCCTAATAATAAAGAAAAACTACAAGAACAATAGGGGCCTTGGCACCTTCGGTGCTTGGCCCCTAATAATAATAATAATAATAATAATAATAATAATAATAAAGAAATAATAAAAATAATATAATAATAATAAAGAAAAACTCCAAGAACAATAGGGGCCTTAGCACGTTCGGTGCTTGGCCCCTAATAATAATAAATAATAATAATAAAGAAAAACTCCAAGAACAATAGGGGCCTTGGCACCTTCGGTGCTTGGCCCCTAAATATACAGTCCGTACACTGTTCTCTGGAGCTCAGACGAGGGCATGACAGTGTGTGTGTCTGTCTGTGTGTGTGGTCACGTGATGTGTGTTTTTAGCAGACGAAGGGCTGTTCAGAAATGCCAGATGAAACGCCAGTTTGGATGTGGATCATTTTCATTCTAAAATGCCATTTTAAAACTAAGCGAGCGGATTTGCAACAGGGGCGGTGTGGAGGATCGGTGATGCCGCCTCAGCATCATGATGTCTATAGGCCATCGGCGATGGGAGATGGCATCGTCTATCGACCCAACCCTAATAGCGTTCAAAGCAAAGTGCAGCCACACGTCAGCTCTAAAAGCTGGAGGCACCTTTACATTTTATGCCATGATCACTCTTGCTTACTTCTGATACCGTACTACTTGGCGTTTTGTTGATTGTTAGCGACATCTACAGGAGCGGAGGAGGAGGTCATTTGGCACAACTTGAATCGATACTTGAGGTTGGACTATCGATACACTATCGTAAAAGAAATTATCGCGATAGTTAGATGTATCGATATTTTTGCACATCCCTAATTAACATAATCTATTCTTCATCAGGCAATCAGAATCCAGCATTCAGCAGACACTGTAAATGTCTTATTGTAATGAATCTGCATAATGAGTGATGTTTGAGTGTGTTTAGTATTTGTTTGCTGACGGAAGGTCAATCTGTGTGTGTTTACAGTATGGATCATGGAGGAGACAAGAGGATTACAGCAGGACCACGCAAATGTACGCCTACACACACTTACACACACTCACACATGCTTTCTCCCTTACAAACACACACACACACACACACACACACACACACACACACACACACACACACACACCAACACACACACCCTCTCTCTCACACACAAGCTGTCTCCCAAACACACACACTCACACACATTCTCTCATTCTCTCTCTCTCTCTCTCTCTCTCTCTCTCTCTCACACACACACACATACACACAAACACAAACACACAAGCACTGTCAGCAGGGGTGGGCATTATTTCTGATATATATGAATATGCATTTCAAATACGTATTTTAATTACAAAATAGTATTTGCTAATTTGTACTTGACAGGGTTTATGAAAATGGGTTTATGTTTTGTATCAAAATACTTTACTGTCTTGTATTTTTAAAATACTGTAAAATACTTAGTAAGAAGTCTACATAATGACATCATAAAAATGTGGCCTCTGATTGGTGCTTTCAAATGTTGCTTCTTTCTGATTGGTGCTTTAAAATGCCAATAATCAGTTATTTGCCTTGAGATCCGAACAGAAAATTGATTAAGAAGTTGCTCAATGCTTGGAGTATGAATGGAAACTATGCACACATAAAGAAGATAACAGACAAATGCCAGGGTTTATATTTGAGAGCAAATCAATAATCATTGAAATTAGTATACTGCACTAGACCAGTGATATATAATGGCAGTATAGTGTACAATTCGGAATCAGCATATTTTGCTTTAGAAATGAGATGGAATAAAATATCAGTCCTTTAGAACAGGATGAGGAGCCTTCGGCACATAATCATTATCAGTCTTAGTGCTACAGCTGGAAATGCAGAGGAAGTTCAACATCTAAAGATGGTGTACTGGTGTTTGTTCACTAAGGGGGTAAACTGAGATTTCCCTTCGGGGGGGGGAACTTCAATGCTTTGTGGAAAAACTTCCACTATGGGGATTTTGTTCAGAAAGCCAATCATCTGAAAGAGTATGTAAACGGGCCAATGAAATGCCAATGAGTTGGCAGCTTCAGCTTGCACACCTGATGCTTGTTGCAATCAATTTGGCTATAAGAGCACATGTGCGAGCAAAGCCAAAGCATCATTTTGGCTTCAGAGACTTCAACAGCCTTCTGAGAGAGTCAATGAGGGTTCCTCCAGCTGAGTTTCAGACAGCGAGTGAATGAGAGTGATCTCCCGGTCCAGAGTGTGTGACACGCAGTGGCAGACGGTCGAGCTAGGTTTCTCCCTTGCCTGGCGTCCTTTGGGTCCGGTCCTCCAGAGCGGTATGTATTGTTGCGAATTTCCTAAAAGAGCAACATGATTGTGCATTTTTCAAAACGTCGCTCCGACTGTGCATTTCTGGATGCAGTGGTTTCCTGTCCTCGGATGATGGGCAAGAGCACTGCGTTTCATGTCTGGGGGTCCAGCATGTTAATGCGGTGCTCGCGGGCAGTGCATGCCATCACTGCTGTGGCATGTCTGTTGCGCAGTTAAGATTGTGGTTAGCTCTTGCAAAAGCGCCACCCACCCCAGTTGTCCCCCGCTCCGCGGTGGGCACTCGGGCAGTTCTGAGGGTCACAGTGAGAGTAAATCTGCCGCCCTCGAGCTTGCGGACCTCTCGCTCTTCCACGCGCTCCATCCAAGCTTCGAGTGAGAGAAGCGCTCCATCCTCGGATGGTCGCCCTTTCACTTGATGACACCGAGGCTTAGATGTCTACCGCTGCATCGGAGGTTGGGCTGTCATGGTCCAATGAAGGATTTCCCCACCTCCGTTCCCTCCCCTCTGGAGCGAGCGCGGCGGCGGCCGATCTGGAAACAAACATGATAAATGTGCTTTCCCGGGCTGCTTTGGTCGTGGGTCTGGAGATGGTTTATCCCCCAGCCTCGCGGCCAAACCGACTAGATGGGTATATGTGGAGGATTAAAAGGCAAGACCTTCTTGCCTCCCATCCCTTTCTTCCCGGAAGTGCACAGTGGGCTCACACAGTCTTGAGGGCACCTTTCTCTGCCTGATCTGCGTGCGCTTCCGCCTCACCACCTTTGATGGTGGAGCAGCCAGGGAGTACGAGTCGATTCCCCAGATTGAGAGTGCCATCACAGACCCGCGTGGTGCTTCCTTCTGCCAGAGTCAGCCTCATTTCCTGTCCAAGGTGTGTTGGTTGTCTGCCTCCCGGGCCAGAGTCCACACAGCCGTGGGCCAGGCTGCTTCCACCCTGCACTCTAGGGTCCATGCGCGCGCGCTGGCCCAGCTGCACGAGGGTGGTTCCGACCCAGGCTTGTTACAATCCCCGCACCCGGCTGAGCTCCACAGACCTCAAGTCTGCTGCGTGTGCCCTGGGAAGGACGATGGCCACATTAGTGGTCCAGGAGTGCCACCTCGGGCTAAACCTGGCAAAAATATGCGTATATACAAAGTTCACTTTCTTGACTCCTCCATATACCAGTCTGGCCTGTTCGGCGACACCATTGGTGGATTCACGCAGGAATTCACGCGGTGCAGTCGGATACGATGGACCATCCATCGGCAGGGATGTAAGACCACTCACCCCCCGCCGAACCATCCACTATCCACTGCTTGTCGCTGAGAGCGCCCGTCTAAGAGTGCTGCTCCGCCCCCACCTGCGCCTCCGGCCAGCGGCAGCGCAGAGTACCTCACAGGCAACCAGCGCTCCCCGTTCCAGGGTGCCGTTAAGTCCTGTTAACGGACCGCGAATCGCTCCTGAGACGGGCCATCCTGAGAAGAGGGAACCTGCTCTCTCCCCGGTGGGGGGCCGGGCTTCTCAGAAAGAGAGCATTTTTCCCTTCACTGGATGTGATAGCCCGAATACTGCCAGTCTGTGACACGATGAAAAGCCTTTCAGCTCGCAGGATCGGCCCACTTTGCCAGTGGCTCACGAGGTCTGGGAGGACGGTCTCCTTTCTCTCTCCTTTCCCTCCAGCCCTCCCCTCCGGAGTCTGGGTGCAAGGTGTGAGTGAATCTCTCGCCTCCAGCTCTTCCGCGGGACCCCAGCGCTCCCCGGATCAGCACTCCCACTCCGCGCTGCCCCACTGCTGGTACGTCAGCGATTGTAGCGATGAGTCCATTAGCGAGAGCTATGCCTGCCTGGTTAGCGTGGGCCAGCTCTTCACAGTGGCGCATACACATGATCAGACTCGGCTATGCGATTCAATTCGCGAACGGCCTCCCAAGTTCACGGGGGTGTTTCTCACCAGGGTCAGCCCTGTGCCCACCCCTGTCTTGCGAGAGATGATTGCTGTCCTCCTGGCGAAGGATGCAATCTAACCAATCCCTCCACCCGAGATGGAGTGCGGGTTTATAGCCTGTACTTCATTGTACCTAAAAGAGCGGTGGGCTATGGCCAATCCTAGATCATCGTGTTTTGAACCCCTGTCTGCACAAGCTGCCATTAAAAATGCTTATGCAGAAGCGCATCCTCCGGTGCGTTCGTCCTCGGGATTGGTCTGTAGCAATAGACCTGAAGGACGCGCACTTCATGTCTCCATACTCGTCTGCGTTAAGGTCGAGCCTGGCAGTACAATTCCTCCCCTTCTGGTTCTCTCTGTCTCCGCGGGTCTTCACCAAGCTCGCGGAGGGTGCCCTAGCGCCCCTTCGGCTCACGGGCATCCGCATACTCAATTATCTTAGCGACTGGCTGATTTTAGCCCACTCTCGGGAGCAATTGATTATGCACAAAAACAAGGTGCTCCAGCACCTCCACCTATTGGGGTTTCAGGTCAACCGAGAAAAGAACAAATTTGCCCCGTGCAGAGGATCTTTTTTCTTGGGTTGGAGCTGGACTCGGTCACCATGACAGTGCGCCTCTCCGGAGAGCGTGCTCAGCTAATGCTGAACTGTCTGAGAGAGTTCGACAGCAAAATAGTGGTTCCACTGAAATCTTTCAGAGGCTCCTGGGGCATATGGCATCCGCAGCTGCTGTCACGCAGCTCGGATTACTCCATATGAGACCACTTCAACTCTGGCTTCACAATCGAGTCCCCAGACGCGCATGGCATGCGGGCACACACCGGGTGACTGTCACTACGCTGTGTCGTCGCGCCCTCAGCCCCTGGAACGACCCCTCGTTCCTACAGGCCTGGGTGCCTCTAGGACAGGCGTCCATAAATATTGTCGTTTTGACAGATGCTTCCAGCATGGGCTGGGGGGCCATGTGTTGCGGGCATGCAGCTGCGGGCCTGTGGAAAGGAACCCAGTTGCATTGTTATATCAATCGCCTAGAGCTGTTGGCAGTGTTCATCGCTCTCTGCCATTTTTACCGGTGCTGAAGCGACAACACGTGCTGGTCAGGACAGACAGCGCTGTGGCGGTGGCGTATATCAACCGTATGGGGGTATCCGCTCTCACCGCATGTTTCAGCTCTTCGCCGTCTGCTCCCCCGGAGTCATACGTGGCGCAATCGCTGCATTCGATTTTTTCCCCACGAGCTTAACCGTGCAGCCCATGCGCTCTCACGGCAGTTTCGCCTGGGAAAATGGAGACTCCACTCCCGACTCGCCAGCTGTTATGGGCTGTGCCTTTCTCTCTCTAACTTAGAGCTTTGTGCGCTCTCGCTTGAGTTCCCCACTTGGCGAACCCTGCAAAGTCTACTGGGTACACAGCTGGCCCCGGGGCGTGCGTAATACGCATTTCTCCAGTGAGCCTACTCGCACAGATACTGTGTAAAGTCAGGGAGGTTGAGAAACAGCTCTCGTATTGCACCTCTCTGGCCCAATCGGACCTCCTTTCAACTCTTATCGTGATGGCCCTTCCCTGGCACATCCCCTGGAAACAGGGGACAGGCACCATTTGGCACCCGTGCCAAGATCTATGGATCTCACGTATGGTTCATAGATGGACCTACCGATTAGGTGGTTAACACTGTCACTCAGGCTGAGCACCCTCTACAAGGCATGCCCACACCCTGAAGTGGAGTCTATTCGCTGTGTGGTTACCTTTTTCCCAGAGAAGGAAACCCCGAACATGCCAGATTAGAGTGATGCTATCCTCCTTCAGTTGACTGGAGCTAAGGCTGTCCCCTCCGCTCTGAGGGGTTGGCGCTACGATCATCCCCGCTCTGAGGATGTGGCGATGGCAGAATGCTGGGAAGCGTCGTCTCATCATCCAGTTCCCAGAGGCGCGAGACTTGGTTATTAATTCTTCCTGTTTCCCTCTCATACCTACTTGGAGATCTCTTTTAGGAGAGGTCTGCTCGATCACTCGACTCAGTATCTTAAAATTTCTGTCCAGGTAGACAGCTCTGCTGGTCGTGTTCGCATCGGCCAAATGGGTGGGTATCAGGAGGCATTTTCGGTCAGCGAAATGTGCCAGCGTTTTGGGCCGGCCCACTCTTATGTTTACCTGAGACCCCGGCCCACCAAGGTGCCCTAGGTTCCTACAGCGTTCTTTCAGCTACGTAGTGAACATGCAAGCGCTGCCCATGGAGGAGGCAAACCCAGTCCCTTTATTTGTTGCGTCCTTCGCGCTTTGCGTATTATACAGACCATACTCAGCTCTTATCTTTTACGGTGATCGGCAGAAGGGAAGTGCCGTATCCAAACAGAGGTTGGAACATACCCACTGAACAGTAAATGCCATCTCATTCGCTCATCTGAGCCAGGACGAGCCGTGTCCCCCAGGAGTGAGAGCGCGTTCCTCGAAGCATCCTTATGGACGTTAGCACGCGGCGCCTCTCTAACAGACATTGTAGAGCTGAGGACTAAGTGACGCCTATTGCGAGATTTATTAATCTATAGGGGATCAGATTTCCTCACGCAGTGAATGAGACATTCGGTTAGGTGTTGTAAAACGCTTGCTGCGCCATTTTCTCTAACAAGGAGATGCATGCGCTTTTTCGCTCTGTCAGTAAAGTTCCCCGCTGGCGAACCCTGCAGATATTCCTCCAAGGCCCCCAGCATCTGACTCAGCACAGAAGTCAGGCGCTGGCCCGTTACGTTGTTGGTCTGCCCGCTGGTCAGCCCGCGTTCTGGGTATAGGTGCCCGCTATGTGCGAACCCCACTAGGCGATCCCATATGCTTATACTGCCACGGTGCAGTCCCCCCTCACAGGCGGACCCGTGTCTTCCCTCACCGCTAACCATCTTATATTCATATGCGAACTCCCACTTCTCAGGGCTAGTCCATATGCTCTCTTGCCACCAGTCTCCCTACTTGGGTAGCAGGTGGCCTGCAGCGTCTTCCCTATTGGGACTGCACGCTTCCCAACTTACTGTCGTATTAAATTCCTAGAAATGATCCTAGACACATTTGCGGCTCCCGAAAAATATATCTAAATCCGTAAATCTTCTGTTGAAGTGGGATAAGTAAGGGCCAGGGAACACATTGAAAGACCGCGCCTCTGGTGACGCAGGTGCGCTCACGCTCTCTTTTGGGGAATGCTCCGGTTACCAAGATAACCCTCGGGGAACGGAAATGCTATGTTCATTTGCCATAATGATTGCCCCTTAGCTGTTGAGGTGAAAGTCTCTTCAGCTAAAAAAATATGATGCTTTGGCTTTGCTCGCACATGTGCTCTTAAAGCCAAATTGATTGCAACAAGCATCAGGTGCACAAGCTGAAGCTGCCAACTCATTGGCATTTCATTGGCCCGTTTACATACTCTTTCAGATGATTGGCTTTTTTGAACGAAATCCCCATAGTGGAAGTTTTTCCGCTTAGCATTTCCGTTCCCCGAGGTTACCTTAGTAACCGGAGCGCTCTTCCATTTAAATAAGAACTGAAAAACTCTTGTGAGAAAGAGTAAACTGTACAAATAATAGTAGTTTCGGATGGATTGCTGATGTAGATGCCAAAACAATAAAACAAACAACATAAAAATAAGTCCTACAGTGGCGATATCTTTACTTCATTGACTGTTTCAAACGCCAGTAGTTGATCTGCAGGTATAGTTGATGAAGAGGAAAGATGCTTATCTAAAGATGTCAAAGTGGCACAATCCAGTATTATTCAATCATTTTCTTTTCAGTTTAGTCCTTTTATTAATCTGGGGTCACTTCAGCGGAATGAACCGCCAACTTATGCAGCATATGTTTTATGCAGCGGATGCCCTTCCAGCTGCAACACATCTCTGGGAAACATCCATTCACACTCATACACTACGGACAATTTAGCTTACCCAATTCACCTATACTGCATGTCTTTGGACTGTGGGGGAAACCAGAGCACCCGGAGGAAACCCATGCGAACACAGGGAGAACATGCAAACGCTACACAGAAACGCCAACTGACCCAGCCGAGGCTCGAACCAGCAACCCTCTTGCTGTGAGGCGACAACACTACCTACTGCACCACTGCGTCGCCAACAATCCAGTATATTAGACACAAATATATAATAATACTCCAGTCTATACAGACTGGCCAAAAACTCCAGACTTGCAAAAACTGATAACTCCATTTTTTGAGATATCATATTTATGTTGTGCATTGAAGAGAACACTTGCAAAAACATGATGTATGGAAATGACAGTACTAAAACTGGAGATTTTAGTAGTTTTTAGAAATCATGTTTTTACATCCAGTATTGACGATTTCAATTGCAAAAGAAAGAGATTTAAACAATTATGTGAACAAAAAAATAAAATAACCACTTCATATATAACCCTTTTAAAATAGACTGTTTAAAGATGGTGGCACTTTTACTGGCTACACATTAGATGGAAACACAATGTAGAGATATAGTGCTTTATTCCAACTCATTATCTGCATTACATGGTTTTACTGTGATGAAAGAGATCATCTTCAACACAGGATTGTTTTAGTAATTTATACTAAAATGAAAGAGAAACAAAAGTTTATACTAATGCAGAGGAGTAGAGGTGTATGAGTTGACAGAGAAGCTGACTTAAACTTGCTCAGAGAAACACTGTTGCTGTCAAACACTGTTTACTTCACTGAGTCACTTTATGGTGAAGAG
The DNA here is from genome assembly GCA_903798195.1 of Danio kyathit. Taxonomy (NCBI): domain Eukaryota; kingdom Metazoa; phylum Chordata; class Actinopteri; order Cypriniformes; family Danionidae; genus Danio; species Danio kyathit. The sequence continues at coordinate 114,372 of CAIGQS010000083.1, forward strand.
ATTGATGGAATATGTATTTTCAAAATCCAGTATTTTCAGTTGATACTCGTTGAATACTACGCTGCTGTATTTTGTAGTTTATTTTGACACATGTAAAACTGAGGTATTTGCCAATATATATTAAAATAGATTTCAATGTATTTTTGCCCATCCCTGTCTGTCACAAACACACTCTCGCAGACACACACACATACAAATACATACACACAATATTTCTTTCTCACACACAGACACATTCACACACGCTCTCTCTCTCTCTCACACACACACACACACACACACACACACACACACACACACACACACACACACACACACACACACACACACACACACACACACACACAGCTGTAGTTATAAATGTGTCTCTTGTGTTTAGATGCCTGTTTCCTCACACTGGATCTAAACACAGCACACACTAAACTCATTCTGTCTGAGGAGAACAGAAAGGTGAAGTGGGTGAGAGAGAATCAGTTGTATCCTGATCTTTCAGACAGATTTGATCATCGTCATCAGGTGTTGTGCAGAGAGAGTGTGTGTGGACGCTGTTACTTGGAGATTGACTGGAGTGGACGTTATGTGGATATATCCGTGTCATATAAGAGCATCAGGAGGAAGGGAAGAGGTAATGAGTGTGTGTTTGGACGTAATGCTCAGTCCTGGAGTTTGCGCTGCTCTTCCTCCAGATTCTCATTTAGACACAATAACACAGAGACTGATCTCTCTGTAAAGCCAATCAGCAGTAGAATAGGAGTGTTTGTGGATCACAGTGCAGGAACTCTGAACTTCTACAACATCTATAGAGACACAATGAGCCTCATCCACTCAGTCCAGACCACATTCACTGAGCCGCTCTATCCTGGGTTTAGGGTTCATTATCGTGGAACATCAGTGAAACTGTGCTGAAGACTGAGGGCGTACTCACACTATGCTATCCGAACCTTGCCCAGGCCCGTTTCCCGGATCGTTTGAGAAGTGTGAGTGCTCTGAATCGGGCTCAGGGACAGTTCACTTGGCCGGCCCTGGCCCGGTTGGAAGAGGTGTGCCAGAGCGCGGTTCACTTGGGCTTTGGCGCGGTACGCTTGTGTGTGAGTGCAAAACGCGCCTGAGACCAAAACTGAAAGCGAGACGTGAATTTCATGGACTGTTTCATATGGATTTATTAATTATTCTTACTGTTTAATAAACACACAAACTGTCGTAGATTATTAAAGACGCAAACCCCTTTCTGCACGTCAGCTGCACCTTCAGCAAACTTCCTAATTCCTGCAGCACGAGGACTTTATGATTGTTTATGAGCATCAAAAGTGGCTGATCTGTTCGGCGAAATATTTGACTGCGTGTCGCCGCATATCAAACGACTTAACATTATAACTAAAGAAATCTCCAACAGCGCATCATTGATGACGTAAGCGTGCTCAGGCTCGAATGTGATGTGAGTGCGGGCTGTCGGGGGAGACGGGAGGGGGGACAAGCGTGCTTTGGCCCAGTTCAAGGCAACTGTACATAGTGTGAGTACGCCCTGAGAGACTGAGGAGAGATTTACCCATAATCCTCTGCAGGATCAGTCAGTAGCAGTGAGATGTGCTGGAGTCTCCTCTGTGTCTGTGTGTGTGTGTATTTCTCAGTCTTCATTTGTCACATCATTGATCTTTATTACAGTTTTTTCTGATAGCTTGAGCACATTTTTTGTAACTATTGGCTATTTTTGCAAAACTCTACACACAAATAAGCAAACCCTTCACCAAATCTGCAAAACAGTTTAGTTCTCTTGCAAAAGCTGATAAACCTTGCTAAACTCTTCAAACCTTCGTAAAAATGGTATTTTTGTATTAAACATTTAACACAAGCCATCACAATAATAAGCACACAATGTGCCAACTACACACTGATAGAATAAATAAAAACTACATCTGGCTTTTGCTTTAAAAACAGCTTCTCAACTGATCTTTAAAAAGGAGTTTGCCGCCAATGTAGAAGCTTTAAAAAATAATGAAGAGTCAGAAGACTAAACAGTTGTATGATTTGTTTCAATTATATGCCTTTATTTAACCCCTTACAGAGTTTCTATTTGATGTCTGCACGGTATGTTGTTCTTTTTTTGTCAAGTTATTTTATATATATTTTTGTTGTTTGTTGGTTTATTTGTATGTTTGTTTGTTTTGTTTTTGTGTGTGTAATTTTATGGCTTTATATTTGATTCACTGTATGACATGTCTCAGTCAGTGTGTGCAAGATTATGTTTAAATTGAGTTTGGCCTAAACTGTTGTGTTTTTGAAAGTCAAATATAAAAAATTGTAAAGAAAATAAAGAAAAACATCTTGCTTTTGCCTTCTCTGAGCACAAGCTAGGCTATGTCAGTTTGAGGTCATACCTTTCTCATAGTTCTGTAAACATACAGGGATGCAAACTTCAAGTACTGGTGTTTTTTTACACACATCAAAACAAACACAAGAGATTTTCCAAATCAAAACACAAAATAGTAATTTCACTGAAAAAAATTAAAAATCAGACTACATCGTGTCGTCTCTCTGGGTCCGGCCACAAAATTTCATCTACATCACATGCAATGTCCTCTAGTCCAAGGCACCGGGGAAAGTATCTGATTGCAAAGTGAACTAATTATCTAAATCAGTTTTCACATGTGACAGTGTGCCAGACAGAGGGCAGAATAGTGTAAATAATAGCCAGACATGTGTATAGCTTTGCTAGGAGTGTGTTGATCATTTGGAAATTCAGTGTAAAGCAGTGAGTTGTGTTTAAAGTTCTGCAAAAAGAGTGCTGTGCAGTGGATTGTACCTACAATTTTGCAAAGTGTGTGTTACAAAATTGCAAACTTAGTGCAAAGCAGTGTTTGTGCTTTTAATTTTGCAAACTCAGTGAGTGGTTTTGCTATAAGAATTAATCATTTTATAAATTGTGCTATAAGAATCTCAGTTAGGGTTTAAGCATTCAGAAAAAAACTGTAAGTGTCCTCCAGGATCATGATATGTATTACAGTTTTTCCCAATTGTTTACACACATTTTCTGAAAGCAAGTCTCATATTGTCAGAACTCTACACACAAATCACAAATCACACACACATTGGGAAAAACCCTTCAATTCTCGTGCAAAATGAAACTTTACATTCAAAACAATGTACTTCCTTCTCAAAATGGTGTTTTGTTTTCAAATGACACACACAAGCCATCACATGAATAGACATTTATAAGAACCATTTGAACACTGATATGCTTAGTGTAAAACACTATGAGCATTTCTCCATTTATCATAATGACTTACTGTGAGACTGTGATTTTTGTTCAGTGTAACACTTACTGCAGACAGTACACAGGTCTACAGAAGTGCTTTGTAAAATATTTCAGAATATTGTTTTTATACAAAACACAAAAATTCACAGTACCAAATATATTTTACTGTATTTTTCCCACAAAAACAGTGTACACAGTGTTCATCCCAACCAACACAAAGTTGCACATAACGTGGTCTATATATGCCATCAACAGAAGTATTTACAGAATACAGTTACAGTAAAAAGAATAATAATAATAATAAATAAATAAATAAATAAAAGTGTGGATTTTGGTCACACACTTTCCATCCCAAGGCAGAAAAAAATTCCTCAATAGGATTGAGAAATGGAGAATATGAGATGAGCTCTGATTTCTAAACTGCGATTATGTGTGACCGGTGTTTACCTGTGTGATGAGTTAGTATGCAAAGTAGGACAACTGACTTTACAGTTGTGAATGACAGTGTGTTCCTTGTGAAAACAAGAGATTTTCTGCATGAAAATTGTGCCAAATGCAGAGTATTGTGTGTAGTGTTTTCAAAAAAGTGTGTTTTAAATCTGCAGTTTGAGTGTAAAGCAGGAATTGTGCTTGGAATTTAGCAGAATTGGTTCAGGGGGTTGGTGCATAAGTTACATGTTGTAGTCATTGTGTCTGAAGTTCAAGTAATTGTGTGTAAACAATTGGGAAAAACTGTAAACAGCTTTTTAGTCCTTAGACCAGGTTAAAGAACTGCAATTTTTAATCTGTGGTGTTCTTGCTGTATTTCATAACACTGTTCACCTCAGGGTTAGTGTGTAGCTCAGCATAATGTGCTGCTAAAGCTGAAACAGTCTATCAATGCATGCCACATATTGTGTGAGATTCTGTTGAGTCTCACAGATGTTGAAAGCACTGGTGGTCACAACTGCATCTGACACCACAGTTAGTATCTCAGCAGGAGTAAACTGATGAATGAATATGTAACTCAGTATGTTAATGACTCTTATTCACTGCATGAATGAATGTTGGATAAGACACTGAAATTTAATTGATTACTTGATTAACAGCCGAACGCGCTAACCGATGGCGCCACAGAGACTTGCAGAAAGTCCACCTGCAGAGGTAGAAAAGCTGAAGTTTGTCTCAAAGGGTCTACTGAATGAATACAACTGAACAGCCAACCGAAAGCTGCTGGAAAGGTAATATAAACGCTGATCGTGCGGCTCGAACCCACGACCCTGAGAGTAAGAGTCTCATGCTCTACCGACTGAGCTAGCCAGGCTGCTATAGAAACTCATTCAAGGCTAGTCACTGTTTTCATCAGTACCTTCCCTACCTATCTAAATTTTGATAGTGTTTTTAAGCCAACTGAAATACAAATAATTGGCCAATACAAGCAGTGGACAATCTTCTGCTAAATCCTGATGTCATCTTGTAACGCTATACAGAGCACGTGGCCGAGGATTTACGCCCAGTGCGCGTGTTAGCCATTGCAAGGCAGCGAAAAGCTTATTTCGTCCCTGGGTGGGCTCGAACCACCAACCTTACGGTTAACAGCCAAACTCGCTAACCGATTGCACCACAGAGACTTGGAGAATGTCCACCTACAGAGGTAGAAACGCTGAAGTTTGTCTCAAAGGGTCTACTGAATGAATACAACTGAATAGCCAACCGAAAGCTGCTGGAAAGGTAATATAAACGCCCAACGTGGAGCTTCGACCCACGACCCTGAGATTAAGAGTCTCATGCTCTACCGACTGAGCTAGCCAGGCTGCTGTAGAAACTAATTAAAAGAATAGCCCCTGTTTTCATCAGTACCTTCCCTACCTGTGTAAATTTTGATGGTGTTTTTAAGCCAACTAGAATAGAAATAATTGGCCAATACAAGCAGTGGACAACAATCTTCCGCTAAATCCTGATGTCATCTTGTAACGCTATACAGCGCACGTGGCCGAGGATTTACGCACAGTGCAAGCATGTTAGCGTGTTAGCCATTGCTAGGCAGCGAAAAGCTTACTTCTTCCCTGGGTCTGCTCGAACCACCAACCTTTCGGTTAACAGCCGAACGCGCTAACCGATCTTATGCTAAATCCTGATGTCATCTTGTAACGCTATACAGAGCACGTGGCCGAGGATTCACACCTAGTGCACGTGTTAGCCATTGCAAGGCGGCGAAAAGCTTATTTTGTCCCTGGGTGGGCTCGAACCACCAACCTTTCGGTTAACAGCCGATTGCACCACAGAGACTTGCAGAAAGTCCACCTACAGAGGTAGAAACACTGAAGTTTGTCTCAAAGGGTCTACTGAATGAATACCACTGAACAGTCAACCGAAAGCTGATGGAAAGAGAGAAAGGTAATATAAACGCCCAACGTGGGGCTCGAACCCACGACCCTGAGATTAAGAGTCTCATGCTCTACCGACTGAGCTAGCCAGGCTGCTAAAGAAACTAATTAAAGGATAGTCACTCTTTTCATCAGTGCCTTCCCTACTTGTGTAAATTTTGATGGTGTTTTTAAGCCAACTAGAATAGAAATAATTGGCCAATACAAGCAGCGGAGAACAATCTTCTGCTAAATCCTGATGTCATCTTGTAACGCTATACAGAGCACGTGGCTGAGGATTTACGCCCAGTGCGCGAGTTAGCCATTGCAAGGCAGCGAGAAGCTTATTTCGTCCCTGGGTGGGCTCGAACCACCAACCTTTCGGTTAACCCCCTGGGGTCGAAGCCCGCGGATACGCGTTTTGACGTGTTTTCACATGAAACCGCAGAAAAAAACTTAAATGACACTTTCAGTTTTGATCGTACAGACATGAGCAATACATCAATCGAATCTGTTAGGTGTCTAGTTTTTTTTGGGTGCACTCACAATAACAACAAAAGTGTGTGCTTTTGCAAAATAAGGAAAATAGACAGTGAAGGCATTTTCTCTTTTCTCTCTCCGTGAACTGTTTTTACAAACGCGTCAGTAAAATGCACTGAAACTCCGCGAAAACTGAACACACAGACATGAGATAGGTATCTATAGAAAGCTTGAAGTGTCTACTTTTAAATGCAGCGGTGCATGTTGAAAACAAACACTGCTTGACAAAGTAATCAGTATGAAACCAACGCGATGTCTAGCTTCTCTGTAGAGCCTCATTATTTTTAATGCGACCACGCCCACGGGGCATTGTTATTACAATAGTCCACGTGAGACTCGCGCGACATGTAAACTGAGGTCATTAAACACAGCGGAATCTCCACGAATACATGAGACATACACATGACAGACATACCTGCATAAAGCTTGGAGGGTGAACTTTCCAACTCATTTTGAAAGCAAATGTTGTCTCGCTAGGTAATCCATACATTTCTCCCGGCAGAGCGCGCATCACGCCGGCTCTTCCCACTTCCGCCATTACAGTTTTTCTCCATTGGTTTGGCTCATTTCTTGAAACAGAAATTACATTCTCAAAATTCTAAGATCATTTGGCAAAACAGTGTTACAGTTTAGCACAACACTATAGTTCACTTGCAAAAGCTCATATCTCTCCAAAAACAGTTCACTCATGCATCGAAACTAAATTCCTTTCCCATATAAAAAGTCAGTGCCACAAAAATGGCAAATATCCTTCTCAATTGCTTTGGCTCATTTCTTGAAACAGACCGGACATTCTCACCACCCTTGGTGTTTTTGACAAAATAATGTGGATGGTTCGGCACAACACCATGGTTCACCTGCAACAGCTCATACCTTTCCCAAAACAGTTCACTCATGTGTCAAAACTAAATTTCCTTCTCATTTAAACAGTCAGTGCCCCCAAAATGCTTCATCCTTTTGGCATTGTGTAAGCACTGCAAGTCAAAATGTTTAGATGTTTTGTCACTATGGCAAAGGACCACTAAAATATCCCTCATGTCCAGTCTTAGCCCAGTCCTTCATTGACAATGGTTACTGTACTGTTTTTGTCTAGCTAACAAAATACAATTGTGTATAAAGCAAAAAAGAAATAGGATTTTAGGGTAAGAGTAGCCTCCAAGGTTTGACGTCACACATTGCACTCTGCCAAGGAAATGGTAACTCCTATTTTATTGTAATGATCAACCACACACAATGTAACTTCCATATATCAAAGCAAAAAGAAACCGTATACAGCATAATAAACTGTAATATAAACACACAAACAAAAAACTAGAGTGCTATAACTTTCCCTGCGAAAGTTTTGGATGATGGAGGAGACTGTAGAGCGAGGCACATTTAGGCTGCACTCGACGACCTGCCTCTGCCATTGTGAGACCATGGTTTATGACATGGTCTATAACTGTGGCCTGAATTTCTTCCGGGACAGCACGGTGTCTTCATGCACCACGGCCTCTTCCACCTATTCCACCACCATACACCCTTACTCCTCCTCGTCCTCCTCTTACTTGAGCAGGCAGCTGCCCTTGTTCATTTACTTGGCCAAGTGCCTCTATGTTCAGAAATAGTGCTGGTCCTGCATGGTCAAGCTCTTTACATACATGTTAGGCAGCATTCACAGTCATGGGCAGCACCTAACTACATAGGTAGCTAACTAAACATACTGTTTGATTGGTCATCTGAGATGTGTGAAACTTCTCCTTTATTAGTCAAGTTCTAGTTTCACCTGACTGTCAATTGCTGTAATAAATTGTAATCAAATGTTTCAAGGATTCACCTACTGTATGGTATTCATGGTATTATGGTCTTGACTAATTTTGACAATTGAACAGACTATTGTGCATGTGATGACTTATACAATGAAATGACGCTGACACATTTTGGAGAGAACAACCATCAGACTGAGAATTAACAATCAGTTTAGATCAACGAGATCTATTCACTTGGAAATTGTGCTAAATGTAGGCTAAATGTACTTAATCATTCGCAAAGATGTACTAAGACATTTGCAATTTGATGAAATGAATGAGAAATTCAATTCTGTTGTGAACAATTGCCAAGTGGTTTGGAGGTTTGTCCATGTTGTTTTGAGAATGTAATTTCTGTTTCAAGAAATGAGCCAAACCAATGGAGAAAAACTGTAATAACCCCATGGCACTTCTCGTAAAGAGTAGGGGTGTAACCCCGGTGTCCTGGCCAAAGTCCCTCAATCGGCACTTACCCATCATGGCCTCCTAATCATTACCATCCACTGAATTGGCTCTATCGCTGTCTCTTCACTCCACCAATAGCTGGTGTGTGGTGAGCGCACTGGCGCCATTGTCCTGTGGCTGCCGTCGCATCATCCAAGTGGATGCTGCACACTGGTGGTGGTGTGGAGAGACCCCCCTCATGATTGTAAAGCGCTTTGGGTGTATGACCATACACAATAAATGCGCTATATAAATACACATTACATTACATGTGTGAAACTCCTCCTTTATTAGTCAAGTTCTAGTTTTACCTGACTGTCAATTGCTGTAATAAATTGTAATCAAATGTTCCAAGGATTCACCTACTGTATGGTATTCATGGTATTATGTTCTTGACTAATTTTGACAATTGAACAGACTATTGTGCATGTGATGACTTATACAATGAAATGACGCTGACACATTTTGAAGGGAACGACCATTAGACTGAGAATTAACAATCAGTTTAGATCAACGAGATCTATTCACTTGGAAATTGTGCTAAATGTAGGCTACATGTACTTAATCATTTGCAAAGATGTACTTAGACATTTGCAATTTGATGAAATGAATGAGAAATTCAATTCTGTTGTGAACAATTGCCAAGTGGTTTGGAGGTTTGTCCATGTTGTTTTGAGAATGTAATTTCTGTTTCAAGAAATGAGCCAAACCAATGGAGAAAAACTGTAATACAAACAATGACGTAGGCTGACCACACGCCCACAGCGCGCTGGCTAGAACGTGACGCATGTTATATGTGTTATTAATTTAATTTTTATTTATTTTACCGTAGTTCAGCCTGTTAAAGTTTGGAAAAAGTTAACTAAGGCTGCAACTATTTGGGCAAAATATATATAAAAGGTCTTAAAATATTATTTTGATTATTCTTGTGTTTTGTCATTATGCCAGAGTCATTCAGAAATTATTATTAAATGCTGGATTAATGCACAAGAAAGTTTTTATTACAACAGTTTTGCAAACACGTTTTATACCATTTCAAATATTTCCCTCCATTTCTCAGTGAATATAGGCAGTGTATTTTGATGCATTTAAACAAAACAGATTTATTAAACAGATATATTTATTAAAATAATATTTTTGTCACCAAATATATTCAGAAATTGAAAGATGATACAATAAAATTCAAGCAAAATATTGAAAAAAATTACAACCTACAAAATTTTAACTAAATGTAACAAGCATTTAGTTTGGGCTAGCTTTAGCAGATGGACTTTGCTATACTATGCTCTTGATGGGTGAGTGGGGGAGTGTCTTTTGTCTCTCCAGGTGTGAATTATTCATGACCATTGTCACTCACGCATAGACCTGAGACGAGCCAAACAAACTTAACAAAATGTAAATCTTTGTAATGTTTCCTTTGACTGAGAGAATAAAATAATTTTTACATAATTGTGAAGTAAATATTCTAGCCTACCAGACTGGTTACTCAAAAGCCTTGGTCAAGCACATTTAGAGTGTTTTTTGGACCTTATTTCAGCTAAATTTTTTTCTCCAAATCCTACTAACCACGCCTAATATTTTTTTTCTAAAAAACACAAGCATGTACATCAATAATTGTTACATATTGTTGTAGCACAGTTTGTGCACAGTTTTTACAAATAAAATACATGTTGGCCAATACCTTGTAATATGTAGCTGAAATTAGCACAAATGTCAGGGCATGTCAAAACATCTCAGGGGCCCCAAAATCACCTTAGACCCCTGAGGGTTAACAGCCGAACGCGCTAACCAATTGCGCCACAGAGACTTGCAGAAAGTCTACCTAGAGATGTAGAAACGCTGAAGTTTGTCTCTAAGGGCCTGCTGAATAATTACAAACGAACAGTCAACCGAAAGCTGCTGGAAAGAGAGAGAGAAAGGTAATATAAACACCCAACATGGGGCTCGAACCCACGACCCTGAGATTAAGAGTCTCATGCTCTACCGACTGAGCTAGCCAGGTTGCTTTAGAAACTCATTTAAGGCTAGTCACTGTTTTCATCAGTACCTTCCCTACCTGTGTAAATTTTGATAGTGTTTTTAAGCCAACTAGAATAAAAATAATTGGTCAATACAAGCAGCGAAGAACAATCTTCTGCTAAATCCTGATGTCATCTTGTAACGCTATACAGAGCATGTGGCCGAGGATCGACGCCCAGTGCGCGTGTTAGCCATAGCAAGGCAGCGAGAAGCTTATTTCGTCCCTGGGTGGGCTCGAACCACCAACCTTTCGGTTAACAGCCGAACGCGCTAACCAATTGCGCCACAGAGACTTGCAGAAAGTCTACTTAGAGATGTAGAAACGCTGAAGTTTGTCTCAAAGGGTCTACTGGACGAATACAACTGAACAGTCAACCGAAAGCTGCTGGAAAGAGAGAGAGAAAGGTAATATAAACGCCCAACGTGGGGCTCGAACCTACTACCCTGAGATTAAGAGTCTCATGCTTTATCGACTGAGCTAGCCGGGCTGCTATTGAAACTAGTTAAAGGCTAGTCACTGTTTTCATCAGTACCTTCCCTACCTGTGTAAATTTTGATAGTGTTTTTAAGCCAACTAGAATAAAAATAATTGGCCAATACAAGCAGCGAAGAACAATCTTCTGCTAAATCCTGATGTCATCTTGTAACGCTATACAGAGCACGTGGCCGAGGATCTACGCCCAGTGCGCATGTTAACCGTTACAAGGCAGAGAAAAGCTGATTCCGTCCCTGGGTGGGTTCAAATCACTAACCTTTCGGTTAGCAGCCAAACGCTCAAACCGATTGCACCACAGAGACTTGCAGAAAGTCTACCTGCAGAGGTAGAAACGCTGAAGTTTGTCTCAAAGGGTCTACTGAATGATTACAAATGAACAGCCAACCGAAAGCTGCTAGAAAGAGAGAGAGAAAGGTAACAGAAACACCCAACGTGGGGCTCAAACCCACGACCCTGAGATTAAGAGTGTCATGCTCTACCAACTGAGCTAGCCAGGCTGCTGCTAAACCTTTTTCAAGGCTAGTCACTGTTTTCATCAGTACCTTCCCTATCTGTGTAAATTTTAATAGTGTTTTTAAGCCAACTAGAATAAAAATAATTGGCCAATACAAGCTATACAACGCTATACAGAGCACGTGGCCGAGGATCTACGCCCAGTGTGCGTGTTAGCCATTGCAAGGCGGCGAAAAGCTTGCTTCGTCCCTGGATGGGCTCGAACCACCAACCTTTCAGTTAATGATTTACTGTTTCAGAAGTTCACTGTACGAACACAATCTTAAACCGATAGTTAATGCTAAAATGCGGACTATGAAAAGTATAAATTGACATTTTTGGGTGAACTGTCACTTTAATTGTTCTGATTTGCTGAAATTTTCATTATTATTTACAGATTTTATCAGACAGAAAATAATTTGCACACAACAGTAACGTGACCAGTAGTATTTAGAACTCTTAATTTATGAATGCTACAGCATACTGGAGTTTTAACTATTAATTGATAAAAATGAAATACTGTAGTGTACTTTAGTAGTATACTTTAGTTTAGTGTAGTATACTTTTTACTACAGGAACAGTGGTGTATTGGATCATAAAATATAGAGCTGTAGAAAACGTATTACAGAATGGGTGATTAGTTTATAATGGGTGTGCATCTGCATAAAATATCATGAACAATTTGCAAGCATAGATAAATAAAATAAAAAATTATAGAAATGAAATGAACAGAGCTTTAATGTTTTCACAGGAGTCTAACAGTATTCAGGTACAGCAATTGAATAATCAAATATTAAATAATACTGCATAGTCTTCATCTTAAAAAATAATTAAATAAAATAGCTTGTTATTAAAGAGACAAATTGTGCAATTTATTAGACCTGAATGCTTTTAAAATCCTCATACAGTCACAGGCCTCAGAAACATGCGCAAACGATAAATCATAATCTAGACTCAAATTGACAATAGTGTTCAAAATCACTAGTATTTACTACAAATTACTATAGTATTGTGTTTTTTTATTTTTATTTGGGACCATACTGCTGTTTATATGTGTCAAATGAAAAAAGGCAAAAAAAAAGTCAACTTTACTTCATCATTCAGTTTTCCTCCACTAGAGGTCGCTGTGATTATCAGATTCTCCACAGTTCTGATTCTCTCAGTTCTCGCCGGATTCAGTGGCGTGTGCCTGTAATCCAAGTTACTGGGAGGCTGAGGCTGCGGATCGCTTAAGCTCAGGGCTTCTGGGCTGCAGTGGACTATGTCGATCGGGTGTTTGCACAAAGTTCGGTATCAATATGGTGCTCCTGGGGGAGCTCGGGACCACCAGGTTGTCTAAGGAAGGGTGAACCGGCCCAGATCGGAGACGGAGCAGGTCAAAGCCCCCGTGCTGATCAGTAGTGAGATCGCACCTGTGAATAGACACTGCAGTGCAGCCTGAGCAACACAGAGAGACACAGACTTTTGTTTGTATTTCACTACTATATTTTTATTATACAGAAATAATATGTAGGTTCATACTAATGTCAGTGCCTTATTTTATTTTACCAAAATATTACACCAAAAGACAGTGGTCAAAAAGCAGAAGCACCTTATATTGTGTCACTTTGAGTTGTTTATTTAAAATGACAATAATATATTTCATACGGCTAATAATGCATTAAATAATTTATTAAGTGATTTTTTTACTATGTTACTTGTTTATAATAGTCAAAAATCAAAAGTGCAAATAAAAAGTCTCTCTGTGTCGCTCAGGCTGCACTGCAGTGTCTATTCACAGGCTTGATCCCACTACTGATATTACCCCCTTTTTAAAATTTAAGATCTTTGTGTCTGGAGAATGTGTCTGTAAAGTTTCAGCTCAAAACACCCATCAGATTATTTGTTATACCTTTTAGAATGTTGGGATTTTCTGCTTTAAACACTTAGTCTTTTAGTGGAGTAAAAAAGTTTTTCAAAATTGTGTTAAAATGTTTGGATTAAAAGTTTTGATCAACTTCAAATACTGAATATCTGTGTATGTGAGAGAGAGAGCAGATATGTTGTGTAAAGTGGAAATCGAGGGAGAAATTCATCAATAATTCATGACTACAACAGTAAGTGGCAAAAAAAGCTAAACAAAAAAGACTTTTATTTTGGCGTGGCATGTGACGTCATAAGGTTGCGCTGCTATCATGCTGCGATTTAGCTGAAGAAAGGTTTGTTTTAAACTTTTACATAAATGTAAACCGATTGATTAGTATGTCAACCGCTAATAAAACTCATAAGAAGAACCGATTGATTAAAGTTTCAGGTTTTTCATCCGATGCCAAATAATGTATCTCTTCTTGACAATATTATTTTAAGTCTTTATAGAATGAAGTACTATTTTACTCACAGTAATGAGGGCTATTGTTTGAATAAAGTAACAGAGATGTGTATAATAAGTGTTTTAATGAAGGTTGCACCAGCGGCAAGCCCCCCATTCTAAAAATTCTGACAGCCCACCGGCGTTTTTTGGGTGGCACGCCGCCAGTGGGTTGGCATGGGTGTACCGCCGTCGGGGCACCAGTGGCAAACCGATGGCCCACCCGGTGGTGTTTTTAATGTTGTAGGCTACTGTACCTGATATAAGTACTTTTGTTTAACACTTTTTACATTTAAAATGAATGTGGCACTGAATAAAAATAGAATAATTAATAAAAGCAAAGTTTAGTATAAAAAAACTGCAAGACGTTTTAAATATAACAGGTTATTATTAAAACAAAAAATAAGTTTAAAAATCAAGATTTATTATTAAATGTTATTATTTAAATTGTTTATGAATTGTTTAAATGTTTATGTAAATGCTGCATTACTTTAAAGTGTCCATTAACAAGCCTTATTCAAGCACTGCAGCTGAGAGCGTTGTCATGGAAATGACACAACAACACTCCACCTGACAGTCATCAAAACTTCTCTCATGCGGCAGTTTTTACTAATTTCAGGTATGTTTAGTCGCTAAAATCACGCAAATGTTACATACAACTGTTCCTGACACTTTTCTTACTTTTAATTGACATATTTCTGCTGAATATGTATTTTATAGAAACGGCTGTGTCTTTGGAAAAAGTTCATTAGCATCTTAGCAGAGGTAACATTCGCATTAGGCTACTAGCTCTTGTTTAAGGCAAGGCAAGTTAATTTATATAGCACATTTCATACACAGTGGCAATTCAAAGTGATTTACATAAACAAGAATAAAAAACCAAATAATAAGAATGATTAAAAGCAGATATAAATGTGTTAAAATGGGTTATAAAAGAATAAAAAGAAAAGAACAATAGTGCAATCTGTCGGACGTAGCACAGTGCTCATTCAGTAAAGGCACAGCTAAACAGATGTGTTTTCAGTCTGGATTTGAATGCGCCTAATGTTGGAACACATCTGATCATTTCTGGAACAAAGCATCTGATTATTGCAATGGTTTTGAGATGATAGTATGCTGATTTACTAATTGCTTTGACATGACTACTGAAACTCAGATCTGACTCCAGAGTCACACCAAGATTCTTGACCTTATTTTTTGTTGTTTGACCTTTAGAGCCAAGGTACTTGGTACAAGGCACTGTTATCTAAGCAGGCACCCGGGACACATCAATGGCAGCCTTTAAGTTCACCAGCTGAAGAGGAGATGTTTTTTGGGACCTGCCGCTGTCGCAAAGACCTGAGGCCTCTCTTAGGTGTAGGGCGAGGTGGGCTCAGAGATGGGTGTGAGGCTGGCTGACTTTTGGTTGCTAACTGGGGGCTTGCGGCAATGGAGTGTGAGAGTTTAGTTCCAGCAAACACCATCCACCATCCTCCATCTTTTTTGAAAAATTCAAGAGAGGCGAGCAAGGTGACAGTGAGAATGAGTCTGGTGACAGAGGCTGTGGGTCTGGGGTTTCTGGCTGTTGAGATATGTTGACCTGGCTGTTTTCTGGAGATCATCCATGAGTGCTGAGAGTTGGTGCTGTTCTGGTGCGTCACAGTCTCTCTGTGTGCAGGGCTCAGATGGCAGTTTCTCCCTTATCAGTGGTTGTTGTGTCTGTGTGGTGTTATCGCTGTCCTTGTGGGATGCGTCAGCCACAAGTCCACTCAGGAAAGTCCTGTGGTCATCCGGACATTTGCTAGGTGTGTGTGTGCCATTTGGGTTAAGTTCAGTGGCACACACAGCTGATGGATGATGGAGAGAGAAATAGATGTTGTCCTTTAGCACTTTTCCACCAAGTTTGTTTGGATGAAGGCCGTCTGATGTAAACAGTTGTCTTTGGTTCCAGAAGAGATTGAAGTTGTCAATAAAAATCAGTCCTTTCCTGTTACATGTTTTCTGCAGCCATACATTTAGGCCAAGAACCCGTGAAAACATATTTGTCCCTCTTGCAGGGAGTGGTCCACTGATGAATGACTGAATCTTCAATCTTTCAACTGTTTCCAAGAGCTCACAGAAATCTTTCTTGAGCAGTTCTGCCTGTTCCTTCCGAATATCATTCTTCCCCACATGGATGATAATCCGTTTTGCATTCTCATGTTTCCTTAATATGTTCTCAAGCTCTTTGTTTATATCAGAAACTGTTGCATGAGGGAAGCAGTATGTCAATGTTGCTCTGCTTCTAAAATGTTTGATTACTGAATCTCCAACAATCAATGTTCTTATCTCGGCTGCGATCGGAGCAGAATGCCGCTGTCTAGTCGGGCTTGAGCCTCTGTTCTGTGTAGAATTAGCTGCTGAGTCATGCGATCTCTGTCTGACTGCATTTGGGGATTCTTCCCTATATTACTGAGAACTTCATATCTGTTCTGAAGCTGTATTTGAGTCCAACTGTATTTGGGGTAGAGGATGCTAATGCAGTAACGTATGATCTTCGTGATCTGACCACGCGAGGACCCTTTGGTCTCGCACCTTGTTTTTGCCATTTGTTATCACGCTCATTTTCAACAGTTTTACTCAAAACAGTAGCTGGGGTAGATTTATGGGACTCACCGGCTGTATGCTGTGAGGGTCCACAATAAAGCGGTGCTGCGTGATCTGGCAGTTCTGGTCGGATTGCAAGTAACTTTGTTTCAAGGACTGCAATCTTTTGTAGAAGTTTGTGGCTGTTTCTGCAGCAGGGAGATTCTAAATCAATACGATCCAGAGCCATTTTCACAGCCGTGTTTTCCCGTCTCAGGAATGTAAGGGGCTGGTAGCGGGAGGATTGTTTAGACGATAATTCCCCTCTTGTTGGTAAAGTTGTATTCCAGAATGTTTGTAGATTCGATGTTGATCTTCAAGCTGTGTTGTTTGAGAACTGTGCTGATAGGCTCAAGTTAAAATTAAGAGTATAAAATATAAAAGCAAGAGTGCAAGGAGCGGAGACGTAAGCAGAAGCGTCCGAACAGTAGCAAAGCAGGAAGAGGACTTCGTAGGTCAGAGTTCACCAAGCTTGAACTTTGCAATGCAGTGAACTGCGAAACTTGACGCTCGAACTTGCGTTTCTGGTCTGATGCATTTGTTTGCGTATGAATGGAAGTCTATGGGGAGAAAAGTCCAGTGTGACTGCGGCTTAAGTGCAAGTGAATGGTTTCTCTCCAGTGTGGCTCATCATGTGTAGATTAAGGGATGATGATTTTCTGAAACTCTTCCCACACTGAGTGCAAGTTAATGGTTTCTCTCCAGTGTGGATACTCATGTGGTGATTAAGGTATGTTGATCGGCTGAAACTCTTCCCACACTGAGTGCATGTGAAAGGTTTTTCTCCAGTGTGGATCCTCATGTGTAGATTAAGGTGTGATGAGCAGTTAAAACTCTTCCCACACAGAGTGCATGTGAATGGTTTCTCTCCAGTGTGGATCTTCATGTGATGATTAAGGGATGCTGAATGGCTGAAACTCTTCCCACACTGAGTGCATGTGAATGGTTTCTCTCCAGTGTGGATCCTCATGTGTTGCTTAAGGTGTGATAAGCAATTAAAACCCTTCCCACACTGAGTGCATGTGAATGGTTTCACTCCAGTGTGGATCCTCATGTGTTGATTAAGGTTTGATATGCAGTTAAAACTCTTCCCACACTGAGTGCATGTGAATGGTTTCTCTCCAGTGTGGATCCTCATGTGTTGATTAAGGTTTGATAAGCAGTTAAAACTCTTCCCACACTGAGTGCATGTGAGTGGTTTCTTTCCAGTGTGGTTCATCATGTGTAGATTAAGGTGTGATGATTGGCTGAAACTCTTCCCACACTGAGTGCATGTGAACGGTTTCTCTCCAGTGTGGATCTTCATGTGATGATTAAGGGATGCTGAATGGCTGAAACTCTTCCCACACTGAGTGCATGTGAATGGTTTCTCTCCAGTGTGGATCTTCATGTGATGATTAAGGGATGCTGAATGGCTGAAACTCTTCCCACACTGAGTGCATGTGAATGGTTTCTCTCCAGTGTGGATCCTCATGTGTTGCTTAAGGTGTGATAAGCAATTAAAACCCTTCCCACACTGAGTGCATGTGAATGGTTTCACTCCAGTGTGGATCCTCATGTGTTGATTAAGGTTTGATATGCAGTTAAAACTCTTCCCACACTGAGTGCATGTGAATGGTTTCTCTCCAGTGTGGATCCTCATGTGTTGATTAAGGTTTGATATGCAGTTAAAACTCTTCCCACACTGAGTGCATGTGAATGGCTTCTCTCCAGTGTGGATCCTCATGTGTTGATTAAGGTTTGATAAGCAGTTAAAACTCTTCCCACACTGAGTGCATGTGAGTGGTTTCTTTCCAGTGTGGTTCATCATGTGTAGATTAAGGTGTGATGATTGGCTGAAACTCTTCCCACACTGAGTGCATGTGAATGGTTTCTCTCCAGTGTGGATCTTCAGGTGTTCTTTAAGGTGTGATGATTGGCTGAAACACTTCCCACACTGAGTGCATGTGAATGGTTTTTCTCTAGTGTGGATCATCATGTGAATCTTAAGATTGTCTTTTCTTCCAAAACTCTTTCCACACTGAGTGCAGGTGAAACAATTCTTGTCTCTCCTTTTCAAAATACCATCAGTCTGTAAATGAGTTTTTTCCTCAATTTTGACATGATGTTCCTCCTCTTTACTCCCCTCATTCTCTTCAATTAGGTCTGAAATAAATAAAACATTAGTTTTCATTAAATCTTAAAAACTCATCAAAAGCTGAAAATACACTGGAAACATTGGCTACACACTGTAATTTTGATGCACATTAAATGTAAAATAAATCAGACTATATATTTTTTAATCCATTAACGTGAACACATTTAAGCAGATTCAACTCATCATTATTTATCTAGAGCTTTAACAATGTAAATTGCGTCAAAGCCGCTTAACATAGAAGTTTTAGTAAATTGAAACGGTATCAGTCCAGTTTTCAGAGTTTCTCATAAAAGTCATTTTGGTCATATTGATAAGACACAGATTTAAAAAGCTGTAAATGGCCTATTTTTATTCGTTTATATTCATAATATCAACGAAATGTTTTTCTAAAATTTGTAAAGCAGACAGGGAATACTTGTTCATTCTGTGCCTGACTGGTAAACACATCAGAAAAATAGTTCTGGGGTAACAGCTGAACAAACAGCTGAATATTTGCCTCGCAGATATGAGACATACTTGTACAGCATCTGCATAAAGGCTGGAATGTGCACCTTTCCCCTTGGGGGCTTAATTTGGCCAAAACTTTCTCTGTGTTTCAGCAAACGGACTGATATTTGGGGACATCTTATTTTGACATATTCTGGGAAAATGCTTTGGAAAAAAAAAAAAAAACTCAATACACTCTGGGCAAATTTACTCCCTTTTCGTTATAATTATGGCTGTTTTTTCTCCATTGGCCTTTATTATAACAACATTTTTTTGATTGCAAAGCCATGACAGCATATAATCATGCATTTATGATTGTTGGTGTTTTCTGTGACGACAGTCAACATAGCTTAATTGGTCTCCACCCATGGGACTGCAAAAAGGAAATGGGTGAGAGTATAAGGGAAGAGGAGGAGAGTTGAAGAGGGCAGCATTATGTGGTGTGTGGAAGAAAGAGAAGTTGACTGAAATGTTGCAGTGAGGGGAAACGAGTAGAGAAACCGGGTCGAGACGATCAGTGTAAACTTAAAGACTGGCTGTGAGAAACAAAAAGCGGATGTACATATTGAAGCAATGCAGCAAAGACCGCTGTCTTGTTACTGAAGTGCTCGTGACGTCTGTGCATGAGTGCGTTGCTGAAGACTTCAGTGCAGTGTGTCCTGAACAAAATCAACTTACCAATTTATCTCGCTGGCATGGAGTCAGACCCAGCTCATTATTTACGGTGACAATACATCCTCTTTTTCCCGGACACGTCCTCTATTTGGGACTTAAAAATGCTTTCGGCCAGGATTTCTAATCCCCTAAATGTCCCCAATTCTGCTTTCGCTTTTCTTTAGCTGCATTTTGCATTACTTTATATGCACACTTTGGCCCGTTGCGTCTCAATCTCTCAGCAGCAGAGAGAGAGAGAGCAGATTTCACCTGTCAGTGGTGCACATGGATAGTAAGAATAAAATAGTAAAAAAAAAAAGTGTCATGTTAAAGGTGTAAAATGCTCAACATTTTTTATTTTAATTGTCTGTTAAATAAGAATAAGAAATCATTCTGTTGCTGAAGGCCATTAAAGTTTAATAGAAAGGAGGGTGTTACTTTGGTGCAGGGGGAAACTTTAATTCATGAAGGCATTCCATCATACCTGCCAACACTCCCGTTTTTCCCGGGAGTCTCCCGTATTTCCCGGAATCCCCCCTCCCGCTCCCCAGCATTTTGGTACAGTCCGGGCTGAAACTGGTGCTTGTTTGCGTGCTCTTCCGGTCGCGTACAACCGGCCCATCTCCCCAAACCTCTCACCCCCTCCTCGCTCTTGAGTTCGCGCACACATCACCAAACCACCCCCCACTCTTCAGTTCGTGCACGCACACCCCATTTCATTTTCTTTTCCGGCTTAGTCTCTTTATTAATCCGGGGTCGCCACAGCGGAATGAACCGCCAACTTATCCAGCATATGTTTTACACACAAATGCCCTTCCAGCTGCAACCCATCACTGAAAAACAACCATACACACTCATTTGTATTATCCGCTGCATAAAACATATGCTGGATAAGTTGGCGGGTTATTCCGCTGTGGCGACCCCAAATAAATAAAGGGAGCTAAGCCGAAAAGAAAATAAATGAATGACTTTGCAACATCAAGCAGCATTAACCTTGAATAAAAATATCACAGTTTCACTGTACTGTGATTACTGCTCTAAAATATATATTTTTAAATGTCTTGGTCAACACTTTTTCCCCTTTGAACACAATATATTTTATCTTGAGAAACTTTTTAAATATTTTGGAGCAGTAAACATGTCAGGCTTAATAGTTCAAATGAATCATTGACTACTGCTGCATTCATTAGTTTCAAAAACACAGATTTATTTACCATTCAAAACAGCATCTTTGGATATCTTTTCTGCTGGAGATACTGTTGTCCTAAAGAACTTAAAACAATACGGAAAAAAAAAAACTTACATATAACGTAGGAACGGTACAGCAGAAAATATTGGCGGTTTTAAAACCTTGACTTTTTTCATATATCTTGAAAACGGTTATCGTCCCATGCCTAAGCAGCATAACACTGTTCTGAATCTAAAAATTAATTATTTAAAAAAAAGTCTCAAGCAAAAAAGACTCCAATGGCGCCGCCTGCTGGTACGTGAAGAATATGGTCAATATTCTGATGAACTTTACACTCAAATGTTTGGATATCATCAGCATGCTGTAATCCATTTCTTAAGCAGTAAAAGTCATTTTTAGACTAGTTTGTTGGCCAGTTGTAGCCAGTGCAATGCTAAACGTCATTGTTCCACTATAATTTGTTTGTTTTGTCTCACGTCGTCCCACAGAAACATCATATCGTTTAGAATACTCAAATCAAATCAAATCAAATCACTTTTATTGTCACATCATCAGCAGCACGTGTGCTATGATGAGTGAAAAGCTTAGGTGCTGGCTCCAGACAGTGCAAAATACAGACAGTGTAAATACAACGACAGTGCAAAATACAGACAGTGTAAATACAACGACAGTGCAAAATACAGACAGTGCAAAATACAGACAGTGCAAAATACAGACAGTGCAAAAATACAGACAGTGCAAAAATACAGACAGTGCAAAAATACAGACAGTGCAGGATACAGACAGTGCAGTATACAACAACATACTCACAAAAAAACAAGACAATGTAAAATTGGCAATGTTGACAACGATACGTAGGCAGTATTGTTTTAAGTATGGATTTGTTAAAGTGCAGTGCATGCTACATCTTGACGGTGTGCAGTGCGGGGTATGGAAGAGTTTGTGTGGGGTGTGTTAAGTGTTCATCAGCCTGATAGTCTGAGGGAAGAAACTTTCCTTCAGTCGGCTGGTGCGTGACCGGATGCTGCGGAACCTTCTGCCTGAGGGTAGCAGAGAGAAAAGTCTATGGCTTGGGTGGCTGGAGTCGCTGATGATTCTCTTGGCTTTCCTCATGCACCTCCTGGTATAGATGTCCTGGAGGGAGGGAAGCTCACCTCCTACTACACGTCCAGCAGTTCGCACGATCCTTTGTAGACCTTTGCGATTGCTGCTGGTGCTGTTTCCGTACCAGGTGGTGATGCAGCCAGTGAGGATGTTCTCCACAGTGCAGGTGTAGAACGAGCGGAGGATGTGGGGGCTCATTCCAAACCTCCTGAGACGCCTGAGGAAGAAGAGACGTTGTTGTGCCTTCCTCAGCACTGCGTCTGTGTGGGCAGTCCATGTCAGATCCTCAGCGATGTGTACTCCAAGAAACTTGAAAGTGCTGACTCTCTCCACTGGTGTCCCGTTGATGGTGATGGGAGTGTGTTCTCTCTTCTCTCTCCTGAAATCCACCACCAGCTCCTTGGTTTTGCTGATGTTGAGTGAGAGGTGGTTTTCCTGACACCACTGCGTCAGAGCGTGCACCTCCTCTCTGTAGGCCGTCTCATCATTATCGGTGATTAGGCCCACCACCGTTGTGTCATCAGCAAATTTAACGATGACATTGGAGCTGTGTTTGGATGTACAGTCATGTGTGTACAGGGAGTACAGGAGTGGGCTGAGAACACAGCCCTGTGGAGCACCAGTGTTGAGGATCAGTGTGGATGAGGTGATGTTGTTCATTCTGACCACCTGGCGTCTGCTTGACAGGAAGTCCAGGATCCAGTTGCACAGAGAGCTGTGTAGGCCCAGAGCCTGGAGCTTCACCACCAGCTTGGCAGGCACTATGGTGTTGAATGCTGAGCTGTAGTCCACAAACAGCATTCTCACATATGTGTTTTTGTTTTCCAGGTGAGACAGAGCAGTGTGCAAGGTGAAAGCAATAGCATCATCTGTGGAGCGGTTGTTTCTGTATGCAAATTGCAGAGGGTCAGTGTTAGCGGGCAGTACAGAGCAGATGTGGTTTTTAATCAGCTTCTCAAAGCACTTGCTGAAGATGGGTGTCAGTGCAACCGGACGCCAGTCATTCAAGCATGTGGTTTTAGCTGATTTCGGTATTGGCACAATAGTAGCTGTCTTAAAGCATGTAGGAACCACAGACCGAGAGAGCGAGAGGTTAAAGATGTCCGTGAAAACCCCCGCTAGCTGGTGTGCGCATGCTTTAAGTACGCGTCCAGGGATGCCATCTGGGCCCGTAGCTTTTCGGATGTTCACGCGACGGAAAGATCTCGTTACATCCGCTACAGAAACGGAGAGTGTGCTGGCGGTTTCTGTGTCGGCCGCGGGAGCGCGCTGTGTGTGTGCGCTGTCCTGGGCTTCAGAGCGGGCGCGTTGTGTATGTGCGCTGTCCTGGGCTTCAGAGCGGGCGCGTTGTGTATGTGCGCTGTCCTGGGCTTCAAAGCGGGCGTAGAACGAGTTGAGTTCGTCCGGGAGAGACGCAGCAATGTTCACAGTGGCGGATTTATTACTTTTAAAGTCCGTGATGTAATTAAGTCCCTGCCACATGCTCCTTGCATTATTGGTGTTAAATTGACCCTCTACCTTGTCTTTGTATTGACGTTTTGCTGCTTTGATCGTTTTCCTGAGGTTGTAGTTTGCTTGTTTTAGTTCCTCAGCATTTCTGGATTTATAGGCGGAAGTTCGCACTGATAGGGCTGTTCGAACTTCGCGATTGATCCATGGTTTTTGGTTAGGGTAGATACGGACAGTTTTTTGTTGGGACTACGTCTTCTATGCACTTTCTGATGAAGCACGTAACTGTATCTGAGTACACTTCGATGTCGTCATCAGAAGCTGCCCGGAACATCTCCCAGTCAACGTCATCAAAACAGTCTTGAAGTATGGAATCCGATTGGTCTGACCAGCTCTGAAACGTCCTGAGGGTGGGCGGTTCCCGTTTCAGTTTCTGCCTGTAAGCAGGCAAGAGCAGAACAGAAGAGTGATCTGATTTGCCAAATGGTGGGCGGGGGAGGGATTTGTAAGCATCCCGGAACGGAGAGTAGCAGTGGTCCAAAATACGATCCCCACGCGTGTTTGTGGTGATATGTTGAAAGTATTTTGGAGCGATTTTCCTGAGGTTGGCGTTGTTAAAGTCCCCTGTAACAATAAACGCTGCCTCCGGGTGTGCGGTTTCCTGCTCGTTTATGCTCCCATACAGTTCCCTGAGCGCCTGCTCTGTGTTGGCTTGAGGGGGGATGTAAACAGCCGCAATAATCATCGATGTGAATTCCCTTGGTAGCCAGTATGGTCGACACCGAAGCATAAGGTATTGTACAATACTGTACAATGTTATATAGCAATTAATTATTTTAGTGTCCATTTCATTCAGCATATTTACAATTGGGGGCATCCATGGTTTTTGACATACTTTAAACCAGGGTTTCTGCAGGTTTCACCAAGTTAAATGTAAGACTTTTAAAGACATTTTTAAGACTATTATGAATGAATTTTTTATAGCGCCAGTGCTCAAGGACGCTTTACAAAAACAGTAGGAGAATAAGAAAAGCAATAACCTTAAAAAGGTAGAGAAAATGGGAGACTAATAATACATAAAAAGAATGACAAAAGACATGAGAACAAGTAACTAAAGAAACTCATTTCTGTCTTTCAATGAATGCTTATGTGCGTTTAGGAGAACTAGGCAGCACACTCAGGGCGGCAAGATGGAATTAATTTAGTATTCTTATTATTAAAATATATCTGAATGAGGATCAAATGACTGAGTTGGTCTTTGAGAATGAAAATCAACCTGTTTGTTCCTGCAGATCTTCCTGTTTGACTGAGAATGTTTCTTCAATCTTCACATCTTCACGCTCCTCTTTAATAAACGCCATCTTTATAACAGTGTGGAGATCAGTCGCTTCAGCAGGAGTTTTGCTCTGTGTTTGGACACTTTATCCTGTTTAAAATGAACAAAACAATAAAAATGTTCAGTTTATAATAAATAAAACAATGAACAGAAACAAAATAACTTCTCTTCAACACTTGCTTCAACAGTTTCTTTATATGAGAGTCATTAACAAAAAGGAATCAGGTAAAAGAGTAAGTCTGAGCAAGAAACAATAGCCACAAATGAGCTGATTAAAATATAGAGGTAAAGTTGGCTTTATATTCGGATATTCAGACATTCTCCTTAATAATATAATTTCAGAAAAGTATTCTTTGCAAATTCTAAATAGTGAAATCATATTAGCAGCCAATGACTATCAAAGTACAACACTGTTCACAGTCAAATAAACAGTGTTAATGTTGTTTTGAAGTCATACTTGCATGCTAATTCCGATCGAATATTCATAGTATCATGGTAAACAATATAGATAGAGGTAAAGTTGGTTTTATATTCGGATATTCAGACATTCTCCTTAATAATATAATTTCAGAAAAGTATTCTTTGCAAATTCTAAATAGTGAAATCATATTAGCAGCCAAAGACTATCAAAGTACAACATTGTTCACAGTCAATTAGATAGTGTTAATGTTGTTTTAAAGTCATACTTGCATGCCAATTCCGATCGAATATTCAAAGTACCATGGTGAAAAATATATAGACACCTAAATGAACGAATGTGCGAATATAAAACCAACTTTACCTCTATACAATATAGAGACTTCTAAATGAACGAATGTGCGAATATAAAACCAACTCTATGATTAAAACTAGTACTCCATTTCTTATATATAGTGATGAATACTTAGAATGGAATGACATTATGCTATTTAATAAATTAAACCTTCATTAAAACACTTATTACACACATTTATGTTGCTTTATTCAAACAATAGCCCTCATTGCTGAGAGTAAAATAGTACTACGTTGTTTAAAGGGTTAAAATAATATTGTCAACAGCAGCTACATAATTTAGCATCGGATAAAAAACCCGAAACTTTAATCAATCTGTTTATCTGTGTAAAAGCTTTAAAACAAACCTTTCTCCAGTCGAATAACAGTGCAGGAACGGCGCGAGCTTATGACGTCACACACCACGCCAAAATAAAAGTCTTTTCTGTTTAGCTTTTTTTTAGCCCCTTACTGTTGCATTCATGGATTATTAGGCTCGTTTGAGGTGGCCAAAATCTGCGCAGAATCGATCACCGGTGATCACCGCAAGATGCATGCCAGTTAGAAATGTTTTTTTTTTTTTTTTTTTAATAAACTTTTATTTAGAAATGAAGAAATGTACTATATAAATCAGGAAGTCATCTGTAAGAGACTGGAATACAAGTACAAATATAAAGAACAACAAGTAACAAATAAGAAATAGAAAAAGAGAGAAAAAACGAAAACACAACAAAATAAATATAAAGGGGAAGTACAAAATTAAATAAACACAGAAAGCATCTAGCAACTAACTTACTGGAAGCATGGTATTTTCATAAGTTTCTATTAACTTGCAGAATTTTTGGTTGTTAGATAAACGTATAGCTTTAAGCAAGGAATCAATTTCAATTAAAAAATTAGCAAATGTGGGAGAGGATTTAAGAAATTTATGTTTGTGGAAAAAGAATTTCGCATATAATATAAAAAAGTTATAGGCCTATATATATTCTTCATTTTTATTTTTGGACTGGAATAATAACAAATAATATCTTTCAATTCAAAGATTTGTTCTGTTGATTGTGATTTATTCAAATAATTATATAAATCTGACCAAAACTTTTGTGAGATTGTGCATGTAAAAAACATGTGGGTTAAAGTTTCCTCACTTTCCTGACAAAAAGAACAAGTATCAGCAATATCAATAAATTTTGACACAAATGTATTGACTGGGTATATTTTATGTAGAATTTTAAAATGAATTTCTTGGCTTTGTTTGGGATTACATATTTATATGAGAGAAGCCATGTTCTTTTCCAATCTATATTTTGTAATAATGCTGACCAATATGATTTCCCTCTTGGAGCGATTTGATTTTTTTTGTTGGAGAATTCGAAGAACAAGTTTGTTGTTGCATTTCTTATCATAAATACTAATACCTTCTAATAATAAGGAGGGTTCTATGGTTCTTTTATTTATATATGAGATATAAACTTTTGTTAGATATATTCATTCTTTTGGTATAGCATTCACAATAATGGTAAATTTCTTAAATGGGATAGGAAATTGATGAATTTTCATAAATTGTTCATAAGTTAATAAAGTCATCAAATAAAGAAAATAAATGCATTATATCTCTGTCGTACCAATTAGAAAGAAATAAAGTTATGGGAATAACATATTTTCCAAGCCAGTAATGCTTGCTGGTAGAAGTTAGTTAATTTTATTGGGAGTTTATTCGGAACAAAATTACATTCCAAAATAAACGGGAGACCGCCAATTTTATTAAACCAATAACTGGGAATAAAAAAACATATTGAATTTGAACTAGTTACACATCTTTTAATCCAATTGACTCTGAAAGCATTTATAGAATTATTTATATCAATAGCTTCTAATGCCCCTTTGTCTTTGTTAAGTGAAATTAATGCCTTTTTTTAATTTATGAGACCTATTTTTCCAAATAAAAAAAAAATAATAATTTATTTATATCTTTCTTGATTTTATCATTAACAGCTAAAGACAACAAAGGATATACTAGCCGGGAGAGACCTTCAGCTTTTGATATAGGAATTCTACCATAAATGGATAGATCCCTCTGTAACCATAAATTGAGAATATTCTGAGTTTGTTTTAATCTAGGTGAAAAATTTAGTTTTTGCCTTTCTAATTTATTTTTATTACAGTTTTTCTCCATTGGTTTGGCTCATTTCTTGAAACAGAAATTACATTCTCAAAATTCTAAGATCATTTGGCAAAACAGTGTTACAGTTTAGCACAACACTATAGCTCACTTGCAAAAGCTCATATTTCTCCAAAAACAGTTCACTCATGCATCAAAACTAAATACCTTTCCCATATAAAAAGTCAGTGCCACAAAAATGGCAAATATCCTTCTCAATTGCTTTGGCTCAATTCTTGAAACAGACCGGACATTCTCAACACTCTTGGTGTTTTTGCCAAAATAATGTGGATGGTTCGGCACAACACCATGGTTCACCTGCAACAGCTCATACCTTTCCCAAAACAGTTCACTCATGTGTCAAAACTAAATATCCTTCTCATTTAAACAGTCAGTGCCCCCAAAATGCTTCATCCTTTTGCCATTGTGTAAGCACTGCAAGTCAAAATGTTTAGATGTTTTGTCACTATGGCAAAGGATCACTAAAATATCACTCATGTCTACCTTTCAGTCTTAGCCCAGTCTTTCATTGACAATGGTTACTGTACTGTTTTTGTCTAGCTAACAGAATACAATTGTGTATAAAACTAAAAAAAAGAAATAGGATTTTAGGGTAAGAGTGGCCTCCAAGGTTTGACATCACACATTGCACTCATACTGCCAAGGAAATGGTAACTCCTTTTTTTATTGTAATGATCAACCACACACAATGTAACTTTCATATATCAGAGCAAAAAGAAACTGTATACAGCATAATAAACTGTAATATAAACACACAAACAAAAAACTAGAGTGCTATAACTTTCCCTGCGAAAGTTTTGAATGATGGAGGAGACTGTAGAGCGAGGCACATTTAGGCTGCACTCGGCGACCTGCCTCTGCCATTGTGACATGGTCTATAACTGTGGCCTGAATTTCATCCGGGACAGCACAGTGTCTTCATGCACCACGGCCCCTTCCACCTATTCCACCACCACGCACCCTTATTCCTCCTCTTCCTTGAGCAGGCAGCTTCCCTTGTTCATTTACTTGGCCAGGTGCCTTCATGTTCAGAAATAGTGCTGGTGGTCCTGCATGGTCAAGCTCTTTACATACATGTTAGGCAGCATTCACAGTCATGGGCAGCACCTGTCAGATAACTAAACATACTGTTTGATTGGTTATCTGACATGTGTGAAACTCCGCATTTATTAGTCAAGTTCTAGTTTCACCTGACTGTCAATTGCTGTAATAAATTGTAATCAAATGTTTCAAGGATTCACCTACTGTATGGTATTCATGGTATTATATTCTTGACTAATTTTGACAATTGAACAGACTATTGTGCATGTAATGACATATACAAGGAAATGGCGCTAACACATTTTGGAGAGGACAACCATTAGACTGAGAATCAACAATCAATTTAGATCAACGAGATCTGTTCACTTGGAAATTGTGCTAAATGTAGGCTACCTGTACTTAATCATTTGCAAAGATGTACTCAGACATTTGCAATTTGATGAAATGAATGAGAAATTCAATTCTGTTGTGAACAATTGCCAAGTGGTTTGGAGGTTTGTCCATGTTGTTTTGAGAATGTAATTTCTGTTTCAAGAAATGAGCCAAACCAATGGAGAAAAACTGTAAGCTACACACACAGTAAACTACTCTACGTAAAACAAACAAACACAAAGATACACACACACACAGTTCTGGAACGAGTTGAGTGACTGAGGATGACCAACTAAGAGTCCCAAACGTCTCGCACGTGCTAATTACTCAGCATTGCAACCTGAGAAAACCACCAAGCAGGGAATCTGACTAGGATTTACTGTTAAACTTAATTAACACCAGCCTCAGCCAGGAGTGAAAAGTTAGTTTGTGTCTACTTGCGTTTCGATGACTTCGATGGTTGAAGGGAAGCCCGGCGATTGGTTGCAGCGCGTTTGCGTGTTGGGATGTCCTTTGTTGGAGAGGGGTTTTCCTCCGTCTTCTGGAGCGTGGGACTCGTTGTCCCGGTAACGGGGAGTTAGACGTCAGCAAGCAGGAAGTTCGCTGAAAGGGAATTCCTCCAGTGGCTTGCTCCTTGAATGACTTCGGAAATCAAAGTTCAGAGAGGTTGAATGACTGACCGTACTGCTGGATGGGACGGCGGTCCGCGTGTTCACGGGAAGGCAGTTATGCGAGCAGGACAGGGTCAGACTGAGTTCATGCGAGTCGCGAACATACACAGAAGCAGCATGGGCTCCTGTGAGCGGGTCTCGTTGCCGTGGTGACGTTAAGGCAGGCAGATGCAGGTCTTACGGGGTGACTCTTCCGAGAGCGATGTCCGGCGGCGCGTTGTAAAGGCGGGAAGCGTGCAACGCAGAGTTTGTGCGTGGAAACCCCTTTGTGAAACCAAAACGAAAGCAATAAACTTTGCAGGTTTAGGGTTTTTATAGTGGGCAGGACTTAAGCCAGCCTACTCTGTGGTTGTCCAATAGTCGTGGCTACTGAGCGAGGCCATGCCTCTCCTCTCCCTAGTTGTTCACGCCCAGGGAGGGGTAATCTGTGCTCACGCGTTAAAGATAAAGCTTAGTTTACTGTTATCAAAAACTCAATGAAACTCTGTAATTAACTACTATTTGCAGATACAGTTTTATAATTTCCATCAATTTTTCCTGATTACTGAGCTCTACAGTTTGACATCAAACACGAAGGAACTTTATCAAATACAGTTAATTACGAGCGTGCCACACGCTGCATTGTTTCATTTACATGCAATATTATAGTGAAAAACCCTTGCTTACATACATAGTAAAACATACACAACTATTAGCAATAAAACACTAAAGCCAACACACACTTTTAAACGTGAATTGTCCGAAAATCACATTTCTCTTTGTTCAGAGGATAATGCTGGGTTCTTCTGCTCCAGTCTCTCTGGAGGGGGGGGGGGGGGGGGGGGGGGGGGCTTGCACATATGGAGGCAAACAAATGCCTCTGTCTTCCATTGGGTTTGCGATTCGATTATCCCAGTCATGTGGATCACAAATGGCCCCCAATTTCCTGATGGGCCATTACTTAGTAATAGGGCGACAACACGTTCTTTGTTTTAAGAGGGGTAGAAGAGTGTGTATTGGAATTAAGCTTCGGGCGATACTTAATGAAGAAGCAGATGAGGGGGAGCAAGAGAAGTCTAGTTTGACTGCAAAATTTTAACTCCGCTTAGAACATGGCTGAGTTCCTACAGCGCACTTGAGCAGAGTATATATGAGGGCACGCAAGAATCCCGTGCACCAACAGAGAAAATCGGCGCGCAAGCATCAGTCAGTGGCGGGGTGAATTTTGGTGTGGCGCCCTGCCATGGAAGAATGAATGTAGCGGAAACCATGCAGTAATCGAGTGATCGCGCACTCACATGACATGACTTGCACTTGGAAAATACAAACTTTAGAATATAATATTTAGAACAAAACCTCATTACTAATACAATTTAATCAAATGTGATCAAATAAATATGTGCTTAAATTTGGTTTAATTAGTTAGAGACAAGTGACGTCAACCTCAACAATGGGCAGCAGGGGGCGTGAGAGTATCGCGGTACGCCACGAGAGTTTCGCGATGCGTATCGTGGTTGGTGTATCGCGATATTTCGGTTCGGTTCGAAGTATCGTTACACCCCTAGTGTGTGTGTGTGTGAGAATGTGTCTGTGCATTTGTTTGTTGTTTGTTTATTACGTAGTTAGCCTCATGTACTGTAGTGTAGTTCAATAAATCTTTGTTCTCCTTTTGTAAGAACTGTGTTCTTGTTTTATGTGCTTCTAAGTCATTGCCTCAAGCTGTAGATCTTGTTACCTTGCTAAAAGTTAACCCTATTCTGTGTTATGTTATTATCGTTGGCCACGAAAATAATATAAACGAGATTGGTAAAATACGATGTCTGCTATTTATTTACGAATGGTAGATAGTGTGAATCTTTTAATCTGATTCAATCCGACTCAATTGAGTCAAATCAATGATTTGAATCTTCAAGATCCGAGTCATTGATATGAGCTAATAAACCCCTGATCGATCTTATAACGTAGGTTGATCTCTTACACTTCCAAAGACATTCCTCTCTGACTTTACTCACATAAATTGGGACCCAAATTCATAGGACTATCTCACATTATCAAGGTGCTCAGTCCAGTGTTGGTTCAACTCAAATAAAGCTCTAAGTTTAAAAACATTCATCCGTTTTTTTCAGGTGTCCCATGACTCATTATTAATTTTACACTTCACTGCACTTGATCCGCGATATAAAGATCATTACTATGCGTAAATAAAGCAGCGCGCACATGATATGATCCAGACCGTGATGGATGCGGGGAGACTTTTTTCCCATCGCAGAAAAAAAGCTAAAGTAGCGCGTGCGCAGCGCATAGCGCAGAAGCAACACGCAGGCGTTTGCCTACCGACTGCATCAGCAGCGCGCACCTTATTTCTGTCTGTTCTAGTTACCTATCTATCTTTCTATTTTTCTTTTCATCTGCACCAGGGCCCGCGGTAACTTTATCACATGTTGTTTAGTGTTTCCTTAACCTGTAACTCTTTATTTTACAAATTATATATACATCACGAAGAACTGTATGCTTCTCAAGCTTTATGAGAAGTGTCATTCATGTCTTTTGCACTGTTATATACCTGTTATATCGTATCATTTAGTTTTTGATTGTCAGCATGATGTAGGCCTTTGTAATATTTATACAATATTGTTATATAATGACATGTATACATGATCAAACTAGTGTGCAACTTGCAAAACCAATACTAAAACGATTTTAAATTAGCTTGTTTTTGTAGTTTGGCCCAAAACAAATGTTTGTTGCATTTTTAATAGTTTAAGTTCATTTGATCGACTAATATAAAAAATCAGTGGATATTATCAGGTGAACTCCAATTAAGCTGCTGAAACATCTCAAGAATGATCAGTGGAAACAGAATGTACCTGAGCTCAATTTAGAGCTTCACGCCAAAGGCTGTGAATACTGATGTACATGTGATTTTTCAGCTTTTTTATTTTTAATAAATTTGCAACAATTTCAAAAATCTTTTTTCACATTGTCATTATGGGGGATTGTGTGTAGAATTTTGAGGAAATAAATTAATATAATCCATTCTGGAATAAGACTGTAACATAAAAAAATGTGGAAAAAGTGAAGCGCTATGAATATATATTTAAAAGAAAATACAGTATGTCAAATGATCTGATCAGTGTATGGAGCACTGGCTGTTGTCAGACTCCTTTTGCAAACAAAAATCTCTCAGAATAATTACAATTAATAGCAAAATGTATTTGATAACATAGACATACTATTGAAAATTCATACTTTAATTCATAAGAGTCATACTTCTGTGGTTATTTTGGTTAAAGTAACCTAAAAGTAATACAAAAGTAGCGTAATGCATTTCTGAGATATTAATATTGTAATGTAACTAATTACAAAAAAGAAATGACAGTAACTTTAAATATATAATGTATTACATTTTGGAAGTAACTTGCCCAACTGTGTTCGTAACATTGCTAATGTTCGTTAGCACAAAGATTAGATATTAACAGGGATTTGGAGCAAATTGTTTATGCACAATGGGCTCTACGCACCGCTAGAGTTTTAAAGCCAACGATAAACTTCCGGTGAAAGCTTAATGTGACTATTTTCAACTTCACAACGTTGTTTTTACAGCATCGATGTTGTAATGTAATTACTATACATTCAGTTAAATTGACTTAAGCATTCATTTAGTTGTTCAAGTGTAAAATTAGATGAAAGATGGTGTAACCACTAGCGCTGTCAGTAGCAACAGGCTAGCGCAGAAATTCCATTGAAAATACAGAGGTAAAGTCTAGATCGGATACGCGGCCGGCCGGATGTGCGCTATGCACATCAATATAGCAGCATTTTTTATGACACTGTATAACAATAGGTGACGCGGTGGCGCAGTAGGTAGTGCTGTCGCCTTACAGCAAGAAGGTCGCTGGGTCAGTTGGCATTTCTGTGTGGAGTTTGCATGCTCTCCACGCTTTTGCGTGGGTTTCCTCCGGGTGCTCTGGTTTCCCCCACAGTCCAAAGACATGCGGTACAGGTGAATTGGGTACGCTAAAAATTGTCTGTAGTGTATGTGTGTGTGAATGAGTGTGTATGGGTTTCCCAGAGATGGGTTGCAGCTGGAAGGGCATCCGCTGTGTAAAACATGTGCTGGATAAGTTGGCGCTTCAATCCGTTGTGGCGACCCCAGATTAAAAAAGGGACTAAGCTGAAAAGAAAATGAATGAATGAATGTATAACTTTTTTACAGTACTGTGAGGGTTGGGTTTAGGGTTGGGGTGGGGGTAGGCTTTAAAAAATACAATTTATTGGGTAATTTAATAAATAGCATAAATAATACTCAATACAACTACTGTTTTTACGTTACTGTGACAGTTGGATTTAGGGTTGGGGTGGGGGTAGACGTTAATAAAATACAACAACTGTGAAGTTTAATAAATAATATAAATAATTCTCGTTAACTTCCGGCCGCAATTGTATCCGATCTAGCAACAACCAAAATACTGGGGTAAAACAAACTGTTATATTTTAAAGACATGGCGGGGGGAAATGGACTTTAATGCAGTGCTTCTGAAGGCAGTGAAGATCGCTGATTTTTAAAGAAAACAGATCTTAAACGTGACAATTTTGAAATGGAAAGACAGTTCATCGGAAGCATTTGGGCTGCCTGGCTAAAAATTTAAAGCCTGTGCATATAGCCCATTTAGCTAACACAGCAGATGTTGCATTAGAATTTGTGAATTTGGATAAATTGTTAAAGAGGATAATCTGTAAAATATTTTAAATAATTATATAATTTTTTGTTAGTGGTCTTTAATTTTTTAAGTTACTTAAATAAAAACAACTAATTGGAGATTTATATCTTCTTGTCCCTTTTGAGAAATAGTTACTCTTTACTTTTTACTCATGAGTACATTTTTAATGAGTTATTTTTTACTTTTACTTAAGTAGATTTATAGACATGTAACTTTACTTTTACTTAAAGGTGCTGTATGTAAGTTTTTGACTCTTCTAAAGCATAAAAATACAATAATATGTGTGCAGATATTTAAGAAACATCCCAAGTGAACATACTTGTTTAACTGACAAACAATGCTGAAGTCAGATATTCTGCTTTGAAAATGTTTTTTTTCCGTGCCGGAACGATGTCTTTGTTTAGGTAATTTTCACATGCACATGCCAGTTTAGCCAATTATAATTCAGCACCCCGGGTTGCCTTGTTGGAAAACAGCATATTTCATTCATTCATTCATTCAGAAAGACTCTGAAAGCATGCGTCCATGAGCGAAATGCTACAGTGTAGTGGAAAGTATCAGATGTCAAAATGAGACATATTCAGTTCCACATGACGTTAATGTAGCGCCCCTGCCCTCTTAGGCTGGTCCTGACCTAAGCTCTATAGGGTGGAGCACCGGATTCCTATAGTTTAGCCTCTCGACTATAATTTCACTCCCCCTAATTCAGATACCACTTCTAGAGAACGTTTAAAGAACTTCACTGAAGAATTAAACAAACAGATAAAGTTATAAACAAATGAGGATTTATTTATAAACAAAACAAAATAAAGAAGCGTATAGATGTATATATTATTTATAAAGGTAGTATTTTAAATATGGATATAATTATAATGCTATTTATATATCAGATATGAATTATTAATGCAACCTTATATCAATACACAATAGATCAAATATAAATGTAAACAGACTCAGTTATTAACCTTCAATAAACAGACACAGGATGAGTGTCTAACAACTGAACCCAAATCAGTTAAGCCAAGATCATTTTACGCTTTTGTTACTTAATGCACTTTTTAGACGATCCCTAAATAAAAACTGTTAATTCGCCCTTGAATTATCAGATTTAGATTACTCACAATTATTTAGTGCACTCGTATGCCTCTGGTTATAGAATCTCAAAATTAATGATCTCCAAATAACTGTAAACTAACACTTTTTCTCTTTTTTTTTTTTGTGAACGTTACCAGCAAAATGAACACTTTTGCAACACTGGAATATAAATGAAAGTGGGCCCACTCTCACACACACACATACACACACACACAGTTCTCACCCACCCCTCGATGCAGGCCTGTTATGTTGCTCGTGTGCGTAGTGGCCTTTGAAACTGCAAAATGGCCTCTTCACTCTTAAGCAGAGCAAAAATAAAACCACACTAGTGTACCTGGCGTTCCTGCAGCCGTCGCGATCGTCGTCCGTCCCAGCGATCGATGTCCTCCACCGCGAACCGTCAGTCCGATGAAGCGTCAGCCCGAAACGTGAACACTCCCACCGAGGAAATGTATCTGTCCTCCCGAACGATCTTTCTCTCGCTGTGTTCGGTGAATCCCCGCAATGTCTCAAAACCGCGATCTGTTTCTCTTACTGAAGTCCAGAGAAACACAGAGCACCCGTGAATCACGATGCAAACAGTCTCACTTCAAGTTAGTCCGTTAAAACAGTAATTTAGGCTAGTAGTGTAGCAGCGACTGCTATAACACGAGGATATGCTTTCACACGGCTTCAATGTCTTCAGCTCGTAACAGACTCGATATACTCGCAATTATAAACACTAAACGCACTCACTATCGTCCTTAAATCACTGTACAACACTTTGAATCACTGTAAACGCTATATAACTCACGATTTGCTGTTATAATAGTTCAGTATTCTCAGAGACAAGCCTCTGCGGTCTTGTTCTCTCGGTCTCCTTCATCGACTCTCTCAATAAACCAATAATAGTTAATTCACCTATAAGAGAGGCGGGACTAATCTGTATAGATCCAATCAGGTATAAACAAACAAACTTGCTAGCGAAAAGCACATTTTCACCCAAGTACAAATCAACCAACCATTAAATTGTAGCGAACGCATTTCTTAAAGGGAAACACACCATATAAACTCTTAAAGCAGTATACATATAAAAACTGTACTTTCTTAACAGAATAGTTGTCTGTTAATATTCTCTCTTTATTAGATTACTATAATCCGAAAAATATAATTATAATCTCTATATATTTCTATATATAAAAATATAATATGCTCTGCTTTAGGTGCAATTTGGGTTTAAGTAGGCTCTTTTAATAAGGGCTACATCCTCCCCCTTCTAAACTTCTCATGCCCTCATGAGACATTTAAAATTGTATCACTGTTCTGACAATAGGGCCAGGGGCTGTAGGGACACACTGGGGACACTGAGCCATGGGGTGGCACCAAACTGTGTTGCAGCTCTTTCGAGTCTTTGACAAATCTTCAATGTGTACTACCATCCCTCGGTGAACCATGGTTAATGGTTTATCGGTGGGTCGGCCCAAATCATCATAACTCAGTTTTATCACTGGTTTCACTTCTCTTGTAGACCTACGACAGACAGCAGGTTCAGAACCCTGTCTGGCAACATTCCTGTGGCCATTTTCTCCTCCTAAACTCAGATCTTCCACAACTTCAGCAGGCTGATTGAGAACATCTCTTGGCTCCTCCACTGTATCTTGTCTTGCTTCACACTCTGAATTAAGTTTGGGACCATATTCAGCAGATAAAATTTCAGGTTCCACAGCAATTTGAGGTGTTGGCAGATTTCTCTGAGCAGGAGTTAACTTTGGGTAGTAATAACAAAGGTCATCGTCCTCACTATCAGATGTCTCATTGGTCTCACCTTCTAGTCGCTCAACATTTTCCACTTTCTGTTTCTTTTGTACTCTTTTCACTGACTGTGCTCTTGTTATAGGTGGTTGTGGTGAGGGATTGGAGTTATTTGGCTTACTGAATCTCACATTCTCTCCAATAGGTAGCAAATGATCTCGATGCATTGTCCTTATTACTCCCATTCCACACTCAGGCCTCAGTTTATAGACCGGTAAGTCCTTAAACTTTTCTACTACAACATAAGGTAAGGAATTCCATCTGTCCTGGAGTTTGTTCTTCCCTTTAACAGCAAGGTTTCGAATGAGCACTCGGTCTCCAACAGTCAACAGTTGAGGTTTCACTCTTGTGTCATAGAGCCTCTTGTGTCTTTGATGAGCCTTCAACGAAGTCTCAGCCGCCAGCAGCTGGTATGCCTGCTGCAGTTCAGCTTTCATTTTCTCTACATATTGCAGATGAGTCACTCCTTTCTCACCAGCAGGGGAAATGCCAAAACATATGTCTATGGGCAGACGAGCCTCTCTTCCAAAAAGCAGTTGATAAGGGGAGTAGCCTGTAGCCTCATTTTTTGTACAATTATAGGCGTGAACAAGCTGAGTGATGTGTTGACTCCACTTACTTTTTTGTGCTGGATCCAGAGTACCAAGCATTGACAGAAGGGTACGGTTAAAGCGTTCTGGCTGTGGGTCACCTTGTGGGTGGTAGGGTGTTGTTCGTGATTTGCGGATTCCCAACATTCCCAAGAGTTCTTTAATCAACCGGCTTTCAAAGTCTCTGCCTTGATCGGAATGAATGCGTGAGGGCAATCCGTAATGAATGAAAAACTTTTCTACCAACACTTTGGCAACTGTCACAGCTCGCTGGTCTTTAGTAGGGAATGCCTGCGCATAGCGGGTGAAATGATCAGTTATTACTAGCACATTAGCAACGCCCTTACTATCAGGTTCAAGGGACAAGACGTCGATGCAAACCAAGTCTAGTGGACCACTGCTGGTAATGTGGCTCAATGGGGCACACTTTTGAGGTAAGGTCTTGCGGGTAATACAACGACCACAATTTTTGACGTATTGCTCAATGTCACTGGTCATACGTGGCCAGTAAAAACGATCCCTTAGTAGCTCTGTGGTCTTTTCCACGCCTAGGTGACCAGAATCATCATGCAGAGACTGCAGCACTGTTAAATGATATTTCTCTGGCAACACTAGTTGAACTTTTTCTTTTCCACTTTGGTTTTTTGTGACTCTGTACAATAAATTATTTCGAATGACAAGTTTTGGCCCTTGACGTTGCAGGAGAACGAGCACAGGATCAGAACCTTTTATAGGGGTGAGTACCTTGTTAAGTGCAATGTCCTGTTTTACCTTGCCGATAACAGGATCCTGTTCTTGTGACAATTTTAGGTCAGCATGAGTCAACTGTTCCAGATGACAAACATCAAGCAACACAGGACAGGAGTAAACAGCGGGGATGCTACCAGGTGAAACACCTAGCTGGTCTATCAGTCTGGATTTCTCATCACTCCAAGACAAGTTGGACAACTGACAAATAGCTTTTACTCCAGACTGTGGAATTTCAGTCCAAGAGAAAGAAATGGCAGGTTCTGCAGGATAACGGGAAAGCACGTCAGCATCAATGTTGTGTTTGCCTGGCTTGTACTGCAGGCTGAAGTTATACGTTGCCAGGGCTGCTAGCCATCGATGACCAGTTGCATTCAACTTTGCACTTGTCAGTACGTAAGTTAGAGGATTGTTATCAGTTCTCACGACAAATGGAACTCCGTACAAGTAATCGTGAAACTTGTCTACAACAGCCCACTTTAATGCAAGGAACTCTAGCTGGTGTATGTGATATCTCTGTTCTGAAGCACTTAACTTTCTGCTAGCAAAAGCGACTGGTCGAAGCCCCTCAGAGTGTTCTTGAATCAGCACAGCACCGATGCCGCTCAGACTTGCATCAATGTGGAGTACGTATGGCAGGGATGGATCAGCAAAGGCAAGTACAGGTGCTTGAGTTAAACACTTGATTATCTGTTGAAAAGCTTGTTTACATGCTTCGTCCCAACGGTCACCAAATGGATCGGTCTCCTTGAAGTACTTTTTTCCTTCCACCTTACCCTTTCCTTTTGCAGGTGGGTAGCCTTTCGTAAGCTCTGTCAGAGGTCTTACGATGGCGGAGTAATTCTTAACGAAACGGCGGTAAAATCCACAAAATCCAAGAAAGGATCGTAAAGATTTCAGGTCAGTAGGTTCTTTCCACTGAGTCACAGCAGCTACTTTCTCGGGGTCTGGAGCTATTCCTGCTGCAGAAACAATGTGTCCCACATACTTGACTTCTGGCTGACAGAACTGGCACTTGTCGATAGACACTTTCAGGCCCCATTCCTCCAATCGGTCGAGAACTTTCATTAATCGTTCCTCATGCTCTTCCAGTGTGCTTCCAAAGACAATGAGGTCATCCAGATAGACAATCACTTGTAAGAGATGCATATCTCCAACCACTTTCTCCATTAATCTTTGAAACGTCGCTGGGGCCCCAGTGATTCCTTGTGGCATACGTTGAAACTGGTAGAACCCCAGTGGACAAATAAATGCCGTTTTTTCTTTGTCTTCTTCAGACATCTCTATTTGATAATAGCCGCTTCGCAAATCCAAAACTGAAAACCATTTGCTGCCAGCTAAGCAGTCTAATGCATCATCAATCCGAGGGGTAACATATTGATCGGGTGTGGTGCGACTGTTTAGGGTCCGGTAATCAATGCACATTCTCACAGCACCACTTTTCTTGCGCACTATCACTATAGGCGATGCATATGGGCTTCTGGACTCCTCAATGATACCAGCGGCTAGAAGGTCTTTCAAATGCCGTCTGACATCATCGATATCAGCTGGGGCAATGCGCCTTGAACGCTCTCTGAATGGGTGAGGATCATGCAGTCTAATTTGATGAGTGACGCCTTTTGCCAAGCCTACATCCCATTCTTGTGTCGAAAACACATTCTTTCGCTCAGCCAGCTTCAAGCGTAATCTTTTTTCCCAGGCAGTAGGTATGTTTGAATCACCAAAGTTGAACACGGCTGGATTAATCTGAGCGTCAGACTCTGAAACTCCATGCGCGACAGTAACTGTGTCGGTAGGGAATATATGGGCAACTACAGTCCCTGGAGGAACTGAGAGTTCTTTGCTGGTCTCATTCTGAATCAAGATCCTGAAATTGTTCACATCTACTGTTGATGAAGGAAGAACAACAGGGGAAACAAACAGTCCAGCAGGAAGGGAATCAATAGGCGAAGTTTCAATGAGAAAGATGTCCTTCCTCAAAGGTTTGTCAAACTCAACTTTGCATGAAACGTATCGCTCACCTCGTGATGGAACATTAAGCATTCCTGGGCCTTTCCATCTCACTTGGCCCTCAGGTTGGTCGACAGCAAAAGATGTGGCATCCAGGTGTGTTTGAATTCTGAGTGAGTGTGCACTGCGTGTGACATTAGTACCTTCACCATTTGTCAGTCGCTGGAAGAAACTAGCATTGGTTCCGATGATTAATGGAAACTGCTGAGGTCCTTGGGGGTCTGGGCAGACTAAGGCAAGGATAGTGACTGTTTCTTCTGCACCAGTAAGGGCAACAGGGAATGTGACATCGACTACAATGTATCCTTTGTAGGGATAATTGGATGAGCTTAAGCCCCATATGGATAGGCCAGAAAGAGGAAGTATGGGCACATTTGAAAGGTGTTCAGAATACCAGGACTCGAAAACAATAGTGACTTGAGACCCGCTATCCCACAGAGCATAGCATGGATGTCCCCCTACTTTCACTGCAATGGTAGACGCTGGTCCCACTAAACCCTTAGGAAGACCCTTTGGCTCACAACTGTGTATTTGGCTCTTTTTGGAAAAACAAGCTCTGTCCCCAGAATGGCTGTTGTTGTTTGGATCACTCTTTGTTCCTTTAGCCCTTTTTAAGGAACGCACTAGTTTGTTGATTACAAGAGTGGCATTTTCAGGGGCTTTACATTTGGTAGCGATGTGTCCCTCTTCACCGCACCGATAACAAAAGTAGTCAGCTTTGGGTTTTGAAAGCTGGTGTTGAGACGAGCTTGAAACAGGGGATTGTGGTAACTGGGCATGGCTTGTTGAATTACTTTGACCAACACTTATTACGGCTAGCTGTTGTTGCAACTGCTGTACTTGTTTTTTCAACACCTGAACCTCAGTCTCTTTGGCGGTTTCCTTGGGATCTGTGAGGCTTAATTGGCGTGGTTTTACTCTGTTCTCAATCATCATGGACGAAGCGACATTTAAACGGTCACTCTTTATCTGCGCCCTCAATTCTTGAATTTCTGCCTTAAGTTCATGTACAACAGTGGGACAGATGCTTTCTTCCTGCAAGTGTATAGGTTTTGCAGTAGCAGTGATCTTGCGTCGAGTGGCTTCCATCTCCTCAGCCTCACGAACCTCATTTAAAAGACTCAGGAAAGTTGGTGGATGTTCTTTCCTCTCCCTTAATCTCAGCTGCAGTAGCATCATGTCTGATTCAACAGCTCCACGAATCAATTGCTCCACTCTAGCCTTATCAGCATGTGCAGAAGTCAGTCCTCCCTTTTGGATAACTTTAGTCAGTGATTTCTCCATCCTTCTCAGAAAAGCAGAAAGCGACTCACCAGCACATTGTCTAAGAAGCCGAAAAGCAAAGTATAAGTCTTCTCCAGACTCAGAAGATCCAAAAGTATTTTCCAGAGCTTCCACATATTTCAGCGCTTCAGCATCAGGGCATGACAGACGGACAGCTTTAATGATTTCCAGGGCTGGTCCCTTTAAACTTTCCACAATTCTTCTCCTTTTCTCTTTTTCAGAGCACTCACATTCAGATATCATCAACTTAGCTTGTTCGATCCAGTGATCCATAGTTTCTTCTCCTGCAGGGGTTGGAACAACACCAGAGAAGGTACGTAAACGACGGTAGGCACTGCCATCACTTGATGGTCTTGCTGTTTTTTCAAGAATCTCACCCACTGCACGAATGATTGATTCAGGTGAACTGGGATTTTCACTCAGAGGAGAAAATAGAGCATGTACATCTGTCATAGACTTGCCTTCATCCTTCAGAAACTTGGA
The DNA here is from genome assembly GCA_903798195.1 of Danio kyathit. Taxonomy (NCBI): domain Eukaryota; kingdom Metazoa; phylum Chordata; class Actinopteri; order Cypriniformes; family Danionidae; genus Danio; species Danio kyathit. The sequence goes on from CAIGQS010000083.1 coordinate 156,767, forward strand.
GAGCTTGTCAGCAAACTCTGCTGGAGCAACATGAGCTGGTTCTCTTTCCATAGCTATGATAATCATCCAGGCTTCCTCACCATCTGTAGGGTACAATTCCTCAGGGCAAGTAGTGGGATCTACAACTTCTCTGCATTCACACAGCACTAACAGAGTTGTTGGAGTGGCTCCACATTTTGTGTCTCGAACCCGTACTCGTCCAAAAAGCTTCACACTCTCGGCCACTTTTTCAATGCAACCAGTATCTGTGTTCTGTGGTACTCCTGTCAGCAACAATGCATGAGCTGGGTCGATTATTGCTTCACTGCACCACTCAATAAGTTCACTCTGAAGACGTGGGTCACTTCTGAAAGACATTTCTCAATAATAAGCAGTTAGTCACAGGAAAGGGTCAGTTTTTTTTTTCAGTTCTCTCTTCTTAGGGTATCAGGAAAAGGTAAGAGTGGATCCCGGACGAGCCCCCAATTTGTGTAGCGCCCCTGCCCTCTTAGGCTGGTCCTGACCTAAGCTCTATAGGGTGGAGCACCGGATTCCTATAGTTTAGCCTCTCGACTATAATTTCACTCCCCCTAATTCAGATACCACTTCTAGAGAACGTTTAAAGAACTTCACTGAAGAATTAAACAAACAGATAAAGTTATAAACAAATGAGGATTTATTTATAAACAAAACAAAATAAAGAAGCGTATAGATGTATATATTATTTATAAAGGTAGTATTTTAAATATGGATATAATTATAATGCTATTTATATATCAGATATGAATTATTAATGCAACCTTATATCAATACACAATAGATCAAATATAAATGTAAACAGACTCAGTTATTAACCTTCAATAAACAGACACAGGATGAGTGTCTAACAACTGAACCCAAATCAGTTAAGCCAAGATCATTTTACGCTTTTGTTACTTAATGCACTTTTTAGACGATCCCTAAATAAAAACTGTTAATTCGCCCTTGAATTATCAGATTTAGATTACTCACAATTATTTAGTGCACTCGTATGCCTCTGGTTATAGAATCTCAAAATTAATGATCTCCAAATAACTGTAAACTAACACTTTTTCTCTTTTTTTTTTTGTGAACGTTACCAGCAAAATGAACACTTTTGCAACACTGGAATATAAATGAAAGTGGGCCCACTCTCACACACACACATACACACACACACAGTTCTCACCCACCCCTCGATGCAGGCCTGTTATGTTGCTCGTGTGCGTAGTGGCCTTTGAAACTGCAAAATGGCCTCTTCACTCTTAAGCAGAGCAAAAATAAAACCACACTAGTGTACCTGGCGTTCCTGCAGCCGTCGCGATCGTCGTCCGTCCCAGCGATCGATGTCCTCCACCGCGAACCGTCAGTCCGATGAAGCATCAGCCCGAAACGTGAACACTCCCACCGAGGAAATGTATCTGTCCTCCCGAACGATCTTTCTCTCGCTGTGTTCGGTGAATCCCCGCAATGTCTCAAAACCGCGATCTGTTTCTCTTACTGAAGTCCAGAGAAACACAGAGCACCCATGAATCACGGTGCAAACAGTCTCACTTCAAGTTAGTCCGTTAAAACAGTAATTTAGGCTAGTAGTGTAGCAGCGACTGCTATAACACGAGGATATGCTTTCACACGGCTTCAATGTCTTCAGCTCGTAACAGACTCAATATACTCGCAATTATAAACACTAAACGCACTCACTATCGTCCTTAAATCACTGTACAACACTTTGAATCACTGTAAACGCTATATAACTCACGATTTGCTGTTATAATAGTTCAGTATTCTCAGAGACAAGCCTCTGCGGTCTTGTTCTCTCGGTCTCCTTCATCGACTCTCTCAATAAACCAATAATAGTTAATTCACCTATAAGAGAGGCGGGACTAATCTGTATAGATCCAATCAGGTATAAACAAACAAACTTGCTAGCGAAAAGCACATTTTCACCCAAGTACAAATCAACCAACCATTAAATTGTAGCGAACGCATTTCTTAAAGGGAAACACACCATATAAACTCTTAAAGCAGTATACATATAAAAACTGTACTTTCTTAACAGAATAGTTGTCTGTTAATATTCTCTCTTTATTAGATTACTATAATCCGAAAAATATAATTATAATCTCTATATATTTCTATATATAAAAATATTATATGCTCTGCTTTAGGTGCAATTTGGGTTTAAGTAGGCTCTTTTAATAAGGGCTACATTAATTAGCAAATGACATAAATATTAGGAACGTGAGCAGGTTACATCGCGTGTCCTAACAACACGCTGTGACGAGATTGTTATGAGTGATGAGCCATTTGGCTGTTTGCACCACAAAACACGGCAGAAATTTAAATACAGCCTTTCAGAAGCACAGAATATGCACTCACTCACAAAAAGGTAAGGTTTAGAATCTATTTAATACATGTTAACCCTCTTTAACATCATTAAAGGTGAAGTGAACTTTCTGCTTTCAGTATATGGTAATACATGTCATGTAAAATGCATTCAAACTCGCATTGTTAGCATTTAGCACTGAATAAAGCACACGAGGCTTACCTGAGGTGATCTGTCATAGGTTTCTGTTGTTCAGCTGTGAGAAATAGAAGCCGCTTCTAATAAATCAATTCGAGGTGTTGGTTAGAACCAAAACTCCTTTTAATATGGAGAATATTCCCTCAATCGCGTGTCGTTGCTTTTATTTAGAACACAGTTTAAAATCCCTCAAACTGGCAACCCGGCGTACCTTTATTATGATTCAGGACTGCAATACCTAGTTCAACCACTGGGTGTCAAACTTACATACTGCACCTTTAAGTAAATTTTTTTGTAAGTAACAGTATTTTTACTTGAGTACAAGATTTTATTACTCTTTCCACCTCTGACAATAATAATAATATACAAATGATAAACCCAAAAGTAAAGAATAATATTAAAAAGGAGAATTTAACTACCAATATGATGAATTATTAATAATAATATAATGATAATAATAGTGATAAGAATGGTAATAGTAATAATAATAATAAAAGATCAAGAGGTGGGCAGGGAAACGCGATAACCACAATATACTCGCGCCAACAACAACAACAGCACCGACAATAGTAATTATAAAAAAATAAAAATAACAAAAACCTTTAACAATTTAAGTGGGTGATTGTTATGTGATCAGTTTTTACCTTGAAGTGTACAGTGTTTGTCAGTTGCTTTGTGATGCATTAAAAAAGTATGACGTGCAGCATGGACCAGTCCAGTGCAATGCCCAGGCCGCCATGCCCACGTCACACTTACCCTGTGAGTGTAGTATATGTAAGTATATGCAAGTAGGTTTATTATTATTATTATTATTTTTTCCTTTCTTTCTAAATGCCTGTTACCTTTTTTAATCAGTTGTTAGCCAGGTAATTATGAATATTATTATTATTATCAGCGCGAGTACACCAGTCGCCACACCCTCCCCACCCACCTCCCGATCCCTTTCCCTCCCACTTCTTAAGGGAAAGAAATTAAAAAAAAAAAAATTTAATAATGATGATAATAATAATAAAACGAATAAATAGATTTGAGAGAGACAGAAAAGGAACACAAATAGTACAAAAGAGGAAGAAGTATGTAAAGACCGAATTATTTTAAATTAGATTTAATATAAGAGACCGTTTTTGCCTCTACCTGACCCCCTCTCCCCCCCTCCCCTCCTGTCTGTGTACTGATGAAGGTGTTGTTGGAGAGTGGCTTGAGGCAAAGAGGATCTTCAATGGAGATGTATTCTGTTAATAGATTTTTCCAGAATGAAATGTGAATGATATTTCTTGATTTCCAGTTCATGAGGATAGTTTTCTTGGCGATAGTTAGGGCCACCAGCAGTAACTGACTATTTGTATTATTTATATTGATTGCGGATATGTCACCTAATATGCAGAGAGAGGGAGACAGTGGGATGTGACATCCCATTAAGTTGGAGAGTGTGTCAGTAACCTTTTCCCAAAATGATTTAATTGAAGTGCAATGCCATAAGGCGTGAAGATAAGTGTCTGGTGTGTTTTGTGTGCAATATGAACATATTTCTGAAGTGAAACCCATTTTAGATAATTTCTGCCCAGTTAAATGAGATCTGTGAAGTACTTTATACTGTATAAGTTGTAAGTTAGCATTTTTAGTCATGGAGAATGTGTTTTTGCAAATTTGAGTCCAGAATGCAGCATTGGGAGTAATGGATAAGTCTGTTTCCCATTTAGTGGTTGGTAGAACTAATGTGTTATCTGATTTTTATATCATTTTGTATATTTGGGAGAGCAATTTTTTGGAGGAACATATAGTGATGAACTCTGATATTTGAGGGGAAAGGTCTAGATTGATTGATTGGTTAAGTAATTTTGAATAAATTGACGATTTGATTAGTAAATATTCCAAAATGCAATTACTCCCAATGCTATATGTCTGGGTTATATGGGAAAATGGTGCCAGGTTATTATTATTAAAGATATGCTGAAGTTGTGTGATTCCCTTATCTGCCCATGTGCGAAAGTTCAGTGGCTTCTTGTTAGCTAGGAAATCAGGGTTATTCCAGATTGGGGTGTATTTAGATGGTGTGAGTGGGGAATTTGTGATCTGATGAAATTTCCACCAGGCTGTCAGAGTTGCTTCTATTGTTGGCATTTTAAAACAGTGATGTTTTTTGATTGTTTGACTGTGAAAAGGTAATTCTGAAATGTTATTGTCTTTGCAGATTGATTGTTCTATATCTTGCCATGCGTATTCTGATGAGTTAGATTTAATCCATTTGTGTATGTTTTGAAGCTGATTTGCCAGAAAGTAGTTGTAAAAATGTGGTGCTTCTAATCCTCCTTGTGGTTTTGGTTTCTGTAGGGTTGCCAATTTAATTCTTGGGGTCTTGTTTTTCCAGTAAAATTTTGGGATAAATGAATCTAGAGATTTGAACCAGGTATGAGTGGGCTGTGTTGGGATCATTGAAAATAAATAGTTTATTTTTGGGAGTATGGACATTTTAGTTACTGATATTCTGCCCATGATGGATAGTGGTAGGTTCATCCAACGTTGAAGATCGTCATCTATTTTTTTAAGTAGTGGAGTATAGTTGAGGGCAAACAACTCTGGCAGCCTGGCGGAAACATTGATACCCAAATATGTGATGTAGTTGGTGCACATAGGAATTTGTGGGGTTTGGGATGCCACATCCACACTGGCAGAGTGTAATGGAAGTATAGCAGATTTATTCCAATTAATTGAGTATTCAGAAATATTTGAAAAGGTATCAATAAGTTTTATTGTTTCTTGTAATGATGTTTGGGGATTTTGTAAGTATAATAATATATCATCAGCGTAAAGACTTATTTTATGGTGTATGTTTAATGTTTGAATTCCTTTAATGTAGTTGTTTTGACGGATAGCTGCTGCAAGCGGTTCGATGAATATGGTGAATAGAGAGGGAGAGAGTGGGCATCCTTGTCTAGTTCCCCGGTGTAGAGTGAAGCTTCGTGATGTTAGTCCGTTAGTAATGACGGTAGCTGATGGTGATGTGTAGAGAATTTTAATCCAATTAATAAATGACTCCCCAAAACCAAACCTCTCTAATGTGGAAAACAGGAATTTCCAGTTTACCTTGTCGAATGCTTTTTCTGCGTCGAGGGTGACTATGATGGATTTATTTTTATTTATTGATGAGTGGTGTATTATGTTTACGAGTCTGCGTGTATTGTTGGATGCTTGTCTACCTTTAATAAAGCCGGTTTGGTCTGGATGGATTATAGATGGCATGATTTTTTCTATTCTATGGGAGAGAGCTTTAGCAAGTATTTTAGTGTCTACATTGAATAGTGAGATTGGGCGATAGCTTGATGGTAATGTTGGGTCTTTATTGGGTTTGAGGAGGAGTGCAATTGTGGCTGTGTTCATGGTGTCTGGAAGTTTTGAGATTTGTTTTGATTCGTTTATCAATCGGATGAAAAGTGGTGATAAAATAGACCAAAAGTGTTTGTAGAACTCAGCAGGGAAACCATCAGGACCTGGTGATTTATTATTGGGCATGAGCTTAAGTGCATTAGAAATTTCTTGTTCTGATAAAGGGTATTCAAGAGTATTTATTTGCTGTTCGTTTAGTTGAGGAAAATTGATATTGTTGAGAAATGAATTTATGTCATCCTGGGATGGGTTTTTTTCAGGGTAGTATAATTTACTGTAAAATTTTTGAAAAATGTTATTCATTTCTTCTGGTGAGTTCGTGGGTTTCCCTGCTGAGTCCTTAATGACTGATATTGTTGTTTTTTCTTTATTGTGTTTGATTTGATTAGCCAGATATTTACCAGATTTCCAGGATAAAAAAGTGATTAATGACATTTCTCAGAAAAATAATAAATAAAGTAGTAAATGATAGCGATGTATATTAATATGTGGGTTTGTTAGTACTGCGTATGTATAAATGTGAGTATATGTATTTGACAGGGTGTGGTATTGTACCTGTGTGTGTGTGTATGACAATACAATGTTACTGATATATTGATAAACATATAATTTAGACATGGACATAACATAACATACACAATAGAGTAATGACCAGACAAAAAAAACACATAACGTTTAAAGTGGGAGGAGGATGAGACCTAAGTGCAATATCAAAAACATAACTCAGTTATATTAGGAGGATATGTAGATAGATAGAGGATTATTATGGAAGTGATGTGTTCAAAAAAGCCAGGGGGTAATGTCCTTATCACGAAATAACTGTCCATCTATGTATAATTTGTCCACTGTTATGACTGCCCGTTTTCCTTCATTCATTTTCTGTTTTCGGATTGGGAAGAGTTGTTTTCGACGTTCGAGAATGACCTTAGGATATTGTTCGTTGAGACCGTAAACTGTACCTTAAGTTGTCTGCCTTGTTTTTGAACCAGTTCTTTGTGTTTATAGTGTTCAAACTTTGCAATGATAGGACGAGGTCGGTTGTTGTTTTGTTGCGAACGGATGCGGTGGACACGGTGAAAAGTGATGCTTTGTATGGTTTCGGCTGGTAGTTTGAGTTGTTTTGTCATAAAGTCCTTGATTAATTTTTCGGGGTCGTCTGGAGTTTGATCCGGGATGCCTGTGAAAACTAGATTGTCTCTCATACTGCGTGCTTGTAAGTCCAAGATGTTTTCTTTTATTGATTTGTTTTCTGTGACAACGGAAGTGAGTTGAGTGGAAAGTGCGTGAACTGAGTCCTTTAGGAAATGGTTTTCTTTAGTGAGAGTGTCTATCTGTTCTTGACTAAATTCTAAACTGTGACGGAGCTCTTGAAATTCCTTGTGAATGACTTCTATGAGTGCGATTCTTGAGTCGAGTCCGGAAAGTTTATTCTCTATCGAGCGTAATATATCGCTTACCTCGGTGCAACAGGATGGAGAGGGGGGCGATGAGTTCATAGTTGAAGGAGAATCAGACCGAGTTCTCTTGCAGTTTGGAGTGGGATTACCTTTACCTTTGTGATCTGGCGTGTTCATGTTGCAGCAGATTATGTTGTAGTGCGTGTCGATATATTCTTCGAGTTGATCCAGGGTGAACCACGGAAAAGAGAGAAGAAAAAAAAATAATATATATATATATATATAATCCAATTGTACTGGTATAGTCCGGTTGTAGATGGATGGAAGTGGACGGAGAAAAGTGGAAAAACAAGAAAAAAATGGGGGAAAAAAACACTGAAGTTTGTTTGTTGTCTAGCAGAAGGATGCCGCCATTTTGGATCCCGCACTAGGTCTCGTGGGCTCTCGCGTTACTCAGCCATTTCCCCCGCGTTACAACGTTTTAATATAGACGAAGAGCTGTTCAGAAACGCTGGGTGAAACGCCAGTGTGGACGCCTATATATATATATATATATATATATATATATATATATATACACACACACACACACATCAAAACATTGGCTGAACTATTCACAATTTGAAAACGTTTTATCATTAAATTTTTTTTAGATATAAATTAAGCCCAAGTTTAAAAACACTTTTTGCAATATTAATAAATAAACTCACATTTTTAATTGTCCCTTTGAGGGTGAGGTACCCCCCTCTTGTGTAGAGATCACGTTCCTCCCCTGTCAGAAGCATTGAGGGGGGATGCAGTATTTGTTGGGCGGCACTGGTAGCGGACTCAGTCAAAGTAAGAGGAGCCGTTCTAAAAACTGTACTCTTTGCACTGATAAACAAACGATCTTGTCCATATTTATTGCTAGTTGTGTAATTTTTAATAACATACGATAAACCTTCCTGAAACGGTGCTTTGGGGGAGTTCCAGGGCACAGTGTAGCTTTTGTCGTTGGTCGCAACTACACTTAAATGACTTCTTCTTTGAGCTCCACGGCAAATTTGTCCATCTTTAATTGAGAAGTTTAGACTACTAGTAGTGGTCCTATGCCCGATGCACTGCACGGTAATGGGCTCTGCACGGAAATATGGGGAACAGGATTTTGAAGCCATTCTGTTGGTGAAACAAAAGTACAGAGAAACAGAATTTAGTCAAATGCAGTTGCCATCGCTGCTTGTCAAACTTGTTAACTGAAAACCTTTCAATAATAATAAATTTTCTTGCTAATGAAACCAGCAAACAAAATGTTTTACTTAAGAAAAAAAAAAATACTTTCATTACAGCAATAATTTTTCTAAATATTCATTATTATTTATTGTAAGCCTGATTTACTTTCATGAGGTTTACATTCTATGTTTCTTTTAGATGCAACTAATAATTAAGAAAATATGTCAAATATTAACACAACTGTACAGAGAAAACAGAATTCACCTCAAACACAAGCAAGCAGCACAAGACTCAGGAACAATTCTGGAGAATAAAAACAAAATGAGGCCATGAAAACATTGATCAGACATTCCCACCTGAGACTCTAGCATAGTGTAGCCTTGCCAGCTGCACGATTAAAACGGGACTTCAGCGCTTGACAGGGAGCGTGTCTAAAGATGGGTCTGACGTGTCCGTCATAGCAGCCAATGAAATTAGTCCGCAATCGGCTACCGTCTGAGCAGGGGTATTTGCATAAAGCGATCTGATTGGCTGACCCTTCCGTTGGCGTTTGAAAAGTTGAACCTCCTAATATCTTACGTCACTGAAGAAGGGCGTCAGCGTTAACGCACTGAATTGTGGATCCGTCGGCGCCGTCAGCCAATCATACCCCTGCTCAGACAGTACCAGTTGCGGACTAATTTCATTGGCTGACGCTGCTATTACGATTGCGTCAGCCCCAACTTCAGACACGCCCTCAGTCAAGCGTTGATGATTGAACTACATGCCAAACAGAAAGTGTATGCGGTTCTCCCGTTACAGGGCGCTTTAAAACAACAGCAACTGAAGCCACGCAGAAAAAAAGAAGTTATTTTACAGTATTATCCCCTTCAATATGTGTCTTATTATTTCTATAAATATTTTGGATGAACTATGAACAGTGTCCTGAGTCGTGCTGGGCACCGCTGTGTACCCTGATCAGAGCATGTGAGCTGAGCTGAGCGGCTTGACACTCAGCTACAGTAAGCATTCCGCTCCATGGTCAGCGCTCCACTCAGTCACTAACTGCCCAAAGCAAGGGCACGCTCGCCGGTAAACCAATACCGCTCAGATCCCGCTCCAACATAAAATTTCTCTAGTAGGCTAACTCTAATTTTTTTTGTAACAAAAAAATCTTAAATAACTGTCTAAAATCAGTGGCGTAGCGCAAAATGCGGGGGCCCCCCCGCAGGGATTATTGACGGGGCCCCCTGGTGAAGAGCGGGGTTGGATCATAAACTGAAGAGGGGGGGTGGGTGTTGTAAGCAGAGGCCCCACTGCAAAAATGAAGGCGGGGCTTCTTATTTCATAAACAAATCAGCACACAAGTAGCATGTCATAAACGTATTTAATTTCATCCTATATTTTGTATTATTTTGTGCTATGTGTATGATGTAACATTTTATTTTTACAATATATAACATATTTTCATTTTTTTTCATCCAAGAATACAATAAATCTTAAAAAACTGAAATTTTTTTTTTTTTCATTTTACATTTAAATTATGTATCAGAATGCAACGAGCACTGCACCTTTAAAAGTGTCCAAACCGTCCTTTTCTCCGTGCATTTTTCTGCCGCAAAGTCCCTCACAACACCCGAAATGTCTATCCGACGCGTGCGCTGGGTCTCGATGCTGAGCATGGCGAGTTCAGAAAGTCTGTCCTGGCTCATTGTGCTTCTCAGGCAAGTTTTTATTAATTTTAGCTTGGAAAAAGACCTTTCGCCACTTGCCACAGTCACGGGGATGGTTAAAAAAAGTTTCAAGGCAGTAGCCACATCGGTGACGCTTGGCAGAATAGATCTGTGCTTTATAATCAGCAGATCTGCAAGATCTTTTATTGAACTCATTTCAATTTTTTTTATTTCTGACCGCAGGGCACTGCGAAAAGAAAGCAGCTGGGATGGAAATTCACAGGAAATGTCATCCTTGTAAGTCATAGCAAATGTTTCAGCACATGCACGCAACTGATCATCCGCTGTAAGTAAGAGTTCAGTTGGACATAAAAAGCGGAATCGTCTCGCTATTGTATCCAAACCACTGAAACGTTGTTTAAGCTGGAATACAGCTGTATCAATGCAAGCGTAAAAAACGTCTACTTTGAAATGGTTCTCAGGGTCTGTGAGACGCTGGTCCTCAGTGATTTCATCGAAGAAGCGTTTTGAAAGTCGAGCGCGTTTCTGAGTGAAATGACAGCTGATGCCCCAGGATGCAGCAAGTCCTTGTGCGGTCCTTTTAATGCTCTCGAACTCATCTCGTAGCAGTGATAATGTGTTGCAAGTATTCTCCAGTAACGTAGCCGCTTGAAGAAGGTCCACGTCTTTTTTTTGCAGTACATTGGAAACTACATTGACAGTCTCCAAAACTTTTTCCTGAATCACGAGCATCAATGCAAATTCAAATGTTTCCATTGCTTTGATAAGTCCAGTTGCCTCTGCACGTTCTTCAGATTTTTTTGACTCAAGAGAAATTCTTGTCAGTGCCTTGAACACGTCAAAATAACGGAAACGTAGTGCATGAAGAGCATCGCGCCTAGATGCCCAGCGGGTGAAACAAAGTCTTTTTAGTGTTGGCTTTGAAAGATGATTTTGCAACATTTCCCACCTTTTGTAGCTTTGGCTGAAGAAAACGTAAACTTTTTGGACCACGTCATAGAACTCTTTGATCGCTGTTATATGTTGACAAGCATAATTTAACCATTTAACACCAAATTCAAATTATGCGCTGCGCAATGTATGTATACAGCATTAGGCTCCATGTCGAGAATACGTTTCTGCAGCCCAGAATAAATTCCACTCATGACGCTAGCCCCGTCATATCCATGGCCTCTGCATTTTTTAAGCGACAGTCCCTTATTCTGAATCAAATCAAGCATTTTTTGTTTGAGACCCTCTGCGCTTTGGTCTGTGACATTCTGGAATCCCAGAAAACTCTCATTGATATCAATGCCGAGAGGATTGTCGTTTTCGTCTTTCCGAACAGTAATGTATCTGAATACTTGACTGAGTTGATCGACTTTGCTGATATCCTGAGTTGTGTCCATAATAATTGAAAAAAAATCTGCCTCCTTTATCTCCGATACAATTTGGTCATGCACCTTCCGAGATAACAAAGCGATCAATTCATTCTGAATTTCAGGACTTAAATAATTGATGCTGGTCTTTTTATCCAGTAGCTCTCGTAATACTGGATCATACCGGGCTAGCAACTCAACTAATGACAAAAAGTTCCCATTGTTTGGATCATGCAGTTTTTCGTTGTGCCCCCGGAATGCCAGATTACATGATGCTAAAGTAAGAGTGACGTCAGTAATTCTAGTGAGCACCTGAGTCCAAAAATTCACCTGACTCTTGTATTCGCTGTCAATTTGTGCGTCAATGGTAAGGTCATTTTTCCACAAATCATACGTCACGCACGCTGCTATGTGAGCATGTGACGTTTCGTGTTTCTTTATTTTACCTGAAAGGCCTTGCCAATCATTAATCCCAACAGTCCAAGATGGATGGTGGGACGGACATCTCCGGTTTGCAAAAAGCCAGCACGGCTCACAATAGGCGCGGTCCATAATTGGCGAGTAACATAAGCATTTCCGAGGAACCGTACTAATTTTAGAGCGTTTGAAATAAAAATCTTTTGAAAAGCATCTGCCATTCTTGTCTCGTGGAAAGGGTCCCTCTGGTTTACATGGTCCCAGTTTAAGTTTGGCCATTTTCTCACTGGCATTAGATAAGTCAACGGGGAAGTTTGCTCTATCTGTTGGATAACTTGTAGGCCTATCCGGTACCTCAGTTATATTTTCAGCTCCTTGACGTTCATCTGCTGGACACTGTGATTTGCTATTGGCGCCAGACTCGGAGTCGCTGTTTGGCGGGTCAGTTTGCGAAGTGGGGATGTCCATGCTGGTACTGCTACCATCCTTGTTTGTGTTCTGCTGATTTCGGAAAAATATGGACGAAATCTTTGGCAGTTTTGCAATAAATTGCTCTTTTCTGTTTTGGTTTATCCGTTTTTGGGCTCCGCTGAGATGTTTGCTTTCACGATCATGTCTTATTAATGCGTATCCTTGTTTTAATTAAAATTATATTTTAATAATTAATTATGAAATCGATTACCAGAGCGGAGAAATTAATGACCCACCTCCAAGATTATCGTTCACTGTTACAATGAAGCCGTTGTTCACTGCATTAATAAGGGCGTTATCATTCTTCCGCTCTAATGCTGCTTCTCCATCACTGTATTTGGACTGCAGCCAAATAAACAATTCATTATAACTGTTGTACATGTTCCTGGTTTCATAACTAAATTTTGCTGACTCTGTCTCGCTTTTATTTACAAAAACTGGTACTAGAAATAGAGCCGCATCCGACCAGTGGCCACTGCTATTTCAGGGGGTCCATACACACACGCACGCACCCACGCACAGACACACATACTCAAATACAAATGCACACACAAACACACTGAAAGTGTTTAGAAAACCCAAATCTAATTCATCACCACCATATAATTCAAAATACAAAAATATGATAATTTTCTCATCATCTACTCACTTTGTTGTTAGTTAATAAGTAATGACAGGATTTGATTTCTAACATTGGTTAAAACATAATTGCCTAGTGGATGCTGCAGACCTGCTGGTGGACCTGAAGTCTGACCTAGTTTGGATATGCGCATAAAAAACAGTTGATGGAAACACCAAGATGCACATAAATTTTGAACATGCGCATAAAAACATATGCACATATGAGTAGAATAAACTTTTTTTATTCTATAAGAAAAGATGTGCATAAACTACAATGGAATTAAAAAAGTCATGTAATTTTGTTATGAGAGATCATGTGATGATAAAAATGTGTGTGAATAGACAAATCAGCAGGCTGAGCATATTGTAAAACATCTGAAATGTTGTTTTGATCATTGTTAAACGCCTTAACCATTTCAGTATTAGTGTTATTCAATTATTAATTACCTCCAGAATCAAGAGCGTCTGTGCTCCGCATCTCACAAACTCCTTCAAACGCCACCACACGTTTACTGCTTGAGGATTGTCTTCTGAGGCGCAAATGATTTATTACATGAAGAAAAGATTGACGCAGCTTCTCTTATCGCAGCAAATTCCATTTTTACTGTTGATATTTGGCGCCAGTTAATCAGGAAGTGATCATTTTGTTCTCTTTGACTCGTTGGATGGAAACGCTGCTTTATTCGCACATCTTTTATGCGATAATCCAGTTTTGCGCATAAAGTTCATTCGCATTTTTGGATGGAAACATAGGCTAGCTGGTATGTTTGAACCTGATCTGCCTGTTTGTGTTACTTTATAAAGAAGTCTGATCTCGCTGTTTCTTTTTATGTTTAATTTAATTTAATGACCCTGTGCAAAAATATTGTAACTGTCTGTTTACATCTGATCCAGTTAGAAACACTTTTATCCTAATTAAAAATATCCATGATCATACCTGCACATTAAAATCAACAACCGATCTAAAAAACATTTTTCTGAAGAAAGTATATGAGCTGGCTATTCCATTTCAAATAAATTTAACTCACAAACAGCTAGCCTGACATTTCTGCCCCATAGTAGCTAAATATTTGAGCATCATAAATTAAATATAATAACTTACATACATGGAATGTGCATGTAATACTAGCACAGATGAAGTATAGCGTTAACTGTCTAAAGAGCGAATTGATCTCTCTCATTAAGTTAACTGATGTCGTCGGTACCTCGTTAACTTACACAGCGGATAAACGTTCCTCAGCATACAAACCGTATAATAAACTATAAAGCGTATTTCAAATATTATGTTATGATGTATTATTATTATTCGTCTTACTTGAAACCATGCTCTTGTCTTCGGCTAGTCATTGATTTAAAAATAGCTTGAGCGTTGCCGGCAAAATTGAAAAACTTCTTTAGACAAAGAGATGTCAATCAGCATCAGAAACTGCCAGTAGCAAATACAATTTTGGGGTGGCACCTGGGGTGGCCAGTCGGATGTCAGGGGTGTCCAGTGCCACCCCGGCCACCCCTCTGGCTCCGCCACTGCAAATTACTACATTTTTCTATAAAACATCGGCTATACATTTACTGGAATGCAACAGTTGATCCCCCTCCCTCTGCAAACAGCAGTAAAGATGCTAGCATGTTTTAATTGCATTAAACCCTGACGGTAGGCCTATATAATGCAAAGTTATTTGTTGACAGTGATGTTTAGACATTGCTGGCAGTGGTGAGATCGACGAGTAAACATTCATAAGGTAAGCAGTGTATGGAAATATATTTTAATATTGAATTGCAGATTTAAAATACATACAGTATACAATAAGGTTTCATAATTTCATTCATATTCATTGAACACCCCATATAAAACCCAAGCACTGAATAAGGGTACTATTTATAATGTACTTACGCAGGTGCATGTACATTTGCAGGTTGTATTAGGTTGTCACCACCCTTGCATAATTCTTTATATGTATACAATACTTAAAGAAAAGTACACCATAAATTCAATATACTTACACTGTACTTTTCATGTTGAACGCGGTACTTTGCAGGTTGTAAAAGAAAGCGTTACCACATTTTTTTACCTCAGTGTCTCCAGTTTACAGTTTGGACTCTTCAGTCCATCAGAGAGAAGCTTCACTCCTGAATCCTGCAGGTCATTGTTACTCAGGTCCAGCTCTCTCAGGACACAGTTTGAGGATTGTAGAGCTGAAGACAAACTCTCACAAGACTGAACAGTGAGATTACAGCTCTGTAGGCTGTAAGGAAAAAAGTGATTTTGCATTAATCTAGGGGTAATCCAGGCCAGAGACAAAAACAATTGAATGTTGTCTTTAATTTAAGCAAAGGTAAAATACTTTATATGTACTCTGTAAATACTGAATATAAGGGAGAATACAAGGCTGTAAAATAAACATAAAATATTCTTTAGCTAACAAATTCACATTTTTGTGTTATATTTAATCATTAGTTATCATTATTAAAAACTTAAAATCATTTGTTCCAAACTCATATTAAGCTAGATCTATCACCACATCAACTATATTTAAACATTTCAATGTGTTAAAAAAAAGGAGAGATTATATTACTGTATTGCGTAAAAGAACAATCAAAGTATTAAAAAGAATGTCTGAAAATGGGGTAAACATAAGGAGAACAGATATTGTATACAGCAGGTGATCAGTAATACATATTTGATGTGAAAGCACAAATAGTCTGTGCAGTTTCTGCATTACATGCATATCACTCATGGGTTGCAGAAGTGTTGCAAATCGCTGTGTGAAATGGGCATAGGTGTATACATAAAACTCTTACAGTGCTCCTCTGGTGTTCTTGACCACTGGTATCAGTCTCATCAGTGCTTCATCAGATCTTCTGTATTTCTGCAGTTCAAACTTCTCTTGAGTCTCTTCTGACATCAGGAGCACAAACACCAGACCCGACCACTGAACAGAGGACAGATCCTGTGCTGTAAGATTTCCAGAGCTCAGACTCTTCTGGAGTTCTTCCACAAAGTCATCTTTCAGTTCATTCAGACAGTAGAAGAGGTTGATGGTCCTCTCTGCTGATTTCTCCTCCTCTATTTTCTCTTTGATATAGTCAGTTGTGTCTTTGATGTTTTCTGTTTTGCGCTTCAGTCTTGGCAGGAGCTCATTCAGGTCACTCTGATTAGACTCCAGTGAGAGACCAAGCAGGAACTGAAGGAAAAGGTCCAGGTGTCCGTTCTTGCTTTGTAAAGTCTTCTTGACTGCATCCTTATGAAGTTTAAACAGGGTCTTTTTAGAGAGTTTCCATGTCAGTTCCTTTTTCCAGGAATGAAGAAATGGATTTTCTTACTTGTCTTTGTAAGTGAAAAACACATAGAGAGCAGCAATGAACTCCTGAACGCTGAGATGTACAAAACTGTAAACCTGTTCCCCTGAAATGGGGTTTTCCTCCTGAAACATTCGAGTACATAACCCAGAGAACACAGACCCTTCCTTGACATCTAGTCCACACTTCTGCAGATCTGTTTTGTAGAAAATCAGTTGTCCTTCCTGCAGCTGTTTAAAGGCCAGTTTCCCAAGCTTCAGAACAATGTCATCAAAAGACCAGGCATTGGCTTCAGGTTCAGAATCTTTGCTGTATTTTTTATTCATCTGTTGCTTTTGAGACAGTAAGAAGTTGGTGTACATCTCTGTGAGAGTTGTGGGCGTTTTGTCATTGCTCTCTTGACCCAGCAGACGCTGAAGAACAGTGAGAGAGATCCAGCAGAAGACGGGGATGTGGCACATGATATACAGACTCCTGGATTTCCTGATGTGGCCGATGATGTTTCCAGCAACCTCAGGACTGCTGTTTTTGATGAAGTACTGCTCCTTCTGTTCATCATTGAATCCTCGCACCTCAGTCACCTGATCAATGTAGTCTTGCGGTATCAGACTGGTTGCTGCTGGTCTGGATGTGATCCAGATGAGGGAAAATGGTAGCAGCTGTCTCTTTAAGAGATGTGTCACTATCTCACTGACTGTCATTTCCTTATCAACATCTATAAGTCCATCATCCTCCTTAAAGTTCAATTTAAAGCGATATTCATCCAGTCCATCAAAGATGAACATGACCTTACCTTGTTCTTCAGGAAGAGAGCTCAGTCCTCCACTGCTAAAGAAATACTTGTTAAGCAGACCTATTAGACTGTACTTTTTAAAAAAAATCAGATTCAGTCTACGGAATGGCAGAGGAAATATGAAGACTATTTCCTGATTGTCTTTTCCTTCAGCCCAGTCAAGGATGAATTTGTTGACAGAGACAGTTTTTCCCACTCCTGCGATCCCCAGTGTCAGGACTCTTTTGTTTTGTCGACCTGTGTCACGCTTAACTTTAAACATGTCATTACACTTGAGTGGTTTATCCTTGGCTGTCTGTTGGTTGTGTTTTGACTCCATCTGTATCACCTCATGGTCATCCTCTCTTCCTCCAGTCTTGTTCTCCACCACATATAGATCAGTATAAATATCATCCAGGTACTTCCGATGACCCATCTGTGAATTACCAATCAATATCTGCTTATAGTCCTCCTTTAAGTTCTTCTTTAGTTCATGGCTGGTGTTTGTGTAATCAGGAGGAGGGGATTTACAGTTCTCTGAAGCTGCACCTTTACAAGAGAGAGGAAAAAGTTGTAAAATACAATTATGCTCTGTGCTTCCTGTTATGAAAAAAGGACAATTGCACATATAAACAAATTCAGAGGAATGAAGACAGCAATATATTCACATTCAGCAAAAGCAGACATGCAGCTTCCTGAAGCCCACAAGTGTTGATAATGTGTAATTCAGGCACCCATTTACATGCGTTAGCATTATGATTGACAATCACTGTTGTCCATAGCAATGCTGAATTAAAGACTGTTCATCTGGTTAAATAGCTGTGCAGTACATGTTATGACAATGCATCTGACTCAAAAACCATTGCTAGGACAGAGTTTTAACATGAAAGATTTGAATTGATAAAAATGTGAGTCAAATGATCACATTTGTAAAGTTTGACAGGAAAATAAACAATACCTTGCTCCTGTGCATTCTCCAGCTGATCAGCCAATTCATTCTGCTTTATTTTCCTGAGGATGTCCACTGTGATCTTCACAGCTCTTTCTGATCCAAAACATGACACCAACTTATCCACTGTCTTCAACCTGTCTGCATTCTCCATTTCAGCTCTTGAAATATCTCTA
Organism: Danio kyathit; assembly: GCA_903798195.1. Lineage (NCBI taxonomy): Eukaryota > Metazoa > Chordata > Actinopteri > Cypriniformes > Danionidae > Danio > Danio kyathit. Next base: position 175,012 of record CAIGQS010000083.1, read on the forward strand.
TGGTCATTCACTAAGTGCCACTGAAACCTCTTTAGTTCAGCTTCTAACAGTCCATCCAGTGAGATCTCGAGCAGGTGTTTAACATTTGCCATGGTCCTTCACCCATTCACAGCTACAGGACAAGAGCAACAACATCTGAATTAGTTTACAATTAACATATGGGCCTAAGCATTTATTTATTATTTGAATAATGAAGTTAACCTGTGAATAGAAACTTAACATTTCAGAAAGCTACATTTTGAAAACTGATTGTCACTATTTTAAGTGGCTCTTACTAACCAGGAATAATGTAGATGTTTGTCTACTTAACTTTTTTTCCTGTATCATCATGGAGGAGTTTTTATTTAGATGTTCAACTGGTTAAACACAACCATTTTAGAAAACTAATTAAACCAGTTTTTGAAAAGTCTTCAGATGAGAGGTCAGACCGGTGGAGTTTCACACACATTTGTCCACTGTTAAAAGACCCTGGCACACTACATGCTTGTGTACAAATGCCCATCACTGTGGTGGTACCCTGAAAGGTACCTTTCTGTACCTCTAATTTAGATCTTATAATTCATACAGGGTACAAAATAAGGGCCCATTGTGAATTTAAAGTACAGTTAGTTAGTTAGTTAGTTAGTTAGTTAGTTAGTTACTTAGTACAGTTATACTTAGTATAATACTTAGTATTATACTAGTATATTTATTTCTGACGGTGTTGTAAAATTATTGCCAAAAAAAAAAAAAAGTGCACTGAAAAAAAATGATGACTAATATAATTTAAAAGCTCTTGGGATGTAGTTGTACATGCTCAGAATCCTCTGAATCAAATGTTATTTTTATTGTGACACACATGGCCAACTAGATCTCAGTTTATGCTGTTTAATGCAGACATGGGAAAAGAACAGGATGATCATTGCAGAAGCTCGAGAATGTACCCAGGTAGTAAGAATTCTTGCCCAGATTTGTTATAAAGCAGGCATTCATCCGGCACTGGCTTACAGCATGTGGGCCAAACATTGCCTAGGTTTGGCAGAGGTGGCACCATCTTTAAGGCAGCATGTAAGACAAGGGCCAGATGTCAAATGTAGTATTTGGGCCAGATGTTAAACATTGATATGTGGGCCATGTAAGTTTGGCCTATCTTGACCCACTTTTAAAATACATTTAAATTAGTTTTTGAGTTAAGAAATATTTTGGTGCACAAAATCATTTTCATCTTCCTGTTTGCATTTTCTAATGTCTTCATTTTAATCCAGGAAACGATTCAAATTTATTAACCTATTGTTTCTTGTATGTTGTAAAATAACTGAATTTAACCTACATTACATATATTTTATTAACTAAATTATTATTTTACAAATAATATTATTTTTAACCATTACTAACCATTATCATTATTAATGTGTATATTATAATATATAATGCGCAATGCCTCATGGGTTTATCAATTTCACTGCAGTTATGACACACCAAATCTGGCTTCCAGACAATGGGCAAACATTGGGCCATAGCTGGCCCAGTTCAGGGCAAGTTATAGGTGTAAGAGTCTAAATTATCATATGCATTTGTTTATATGGCAAAACATGTCTTTAGCACCAAAGAAGGTCCATACTGACTCCAAAGTCAGATACTGATAAGATCAGGGCGTGCTATGTGGACTTTGTGGGTTTTACGATGTGGTAACATGTTGATTGGTCAGTTTGAATGTCTCAGCATTTGGGCTTTGGTCACATGGTCAAGAAGATACAAAATAGCAGGTAAACTTTGCTCTGTCTCTGTTCTTGCTCTGCGCTTTCCTGTTCTGCCCCTCTCCTCCTCTGGAGTCTATCTTCTCTGAGTCTACTGCAATCAAGCTATCTTCAGGGCCTGCTCTCTTTGTCTCTCTGTCCCTCCCCCTGTCTCTCTCTTTCTTAGGTAACTTTAAATTAACATTTAAGCTGGGCACAATCTATATTATATGTTTTTATCATTTCATGTTTTATCATTTTATACAGTTATTTGTTACTAATTCAGTTGTAACCACAGAAAATTATTGTCATCAAATCAGCTAATTTTCAAGTATTTGTGAATTACTTTTGATTTAACATCAACATTTAACTGCTCCATATTGCAATACAACACAATCACATAATAGCAACGCTCTCCCACATTTATAGCTATTAATACTGCCCTTATTTCCGTTTTTGGTATAAGATTGCAAAAGGATGGTTTGACTAGAAATGTACAGTTTTCACCATCATACTGATAACTTTTTAGTCGCTCGGTAGAACTACAGTTTGAACTGCTGTGGTTAAAACCCATTCTTACACTGTTATTTAAAAGTAATCCCTTACATTACAATATTACTGTCTCAGAATTGTAATATGTTACATTACTCTTATATTACTTTTTCAGTTACTTTTACCAATGTTTCACTTTCTCACGTTCTCTCAAATATGCGCTGCTCACACACAAATTTTCTTGCGCGCTCTCAGTGCACTGCTCGCTCAGTGAGATTATATGCAGACTCACAATTTGTGTCTTGTGTTCCCTCTTTCTTTCTTTTTTGATATGATTTATATTGGTGCACTATTTATTACCAATAACCAAAATGCTAAAATAGACTTTTAATTTTTAATCTAATAAACCATAACATTTTTGGCTGTATGTTGTGATGAGATATTTCCAGTTTCAAACACTTAAAGACAGAGAATAGACAATAGATGTAAAGAATACATTTTATTTTAAAAACATTTATTAAACATCTAAAAGGTGCACCATACTAATCAAATAAAAAACAAACATTTAAACAAAAATATAACGATCGCAAGCAGAAATGTAACTGTTATAGAAAATAGGGAAAAACTTGATATGGTATAGCCTACTGTACTATTCACTCTTCAAATAAATCTCACTATCAATCTCAATTTATCATGGCAACCAAAATAAAGTAAACTAGTCTCTGTTGTCTTCCACATTGTTGATGAGATTGTGGAGGACATTTTCCCTGTTATCCTCTTCATTTTGAGGAGAAGCTGTTCCACGGCCCCTGAACACACATATTGGCATTGGCATTGGCAACAATACTGCAATTGTATGTTGTTGTATTTCGCACTGTCTGTATTTCGCACTGTCGTTGTATTTACACTATCTGTATTTTGTACTGTCTGTATTTTCCACTGTCGTTGTATTTGCACTGTCTGTATTTCGCACTGTCGTTGTATTTGCACTGTCTGTATTTTGCACTGTCTGGAGCCAGCACCTAAGCTTTTCACTCATCATAGCACACGTGCTGCTGATGATGTGACAATAAAAGTGATTTTGATTTGATTTGATGTGCAGTGTTTTGAACGGTACTATAGTAAAGTACTTTAATTAATCTGTTGTGGTAATACTATAGTTGCTATAGTAACACAACAAGTGTAATATAAACAAATTACCCAGTGCTGTGTTTTTTTTACAATATAGGGTACATTATACTACAATTCACCACACTTTACTGTAGTAAAACTGTAACAGTTCTTCCTGTCACTATTTAAATAAGTTTCTACCTGTAGTAGCTAGCTCAACCATTAGGGGGCATTATTTATTGAGTTTTAAACCTGCTTAAAAGGAGGTAGAGAAGAAGCAGTAGATAGAGGTGGGCAAAGCGAGGCTTCATAAAACTCTGAAAACAGTCGAAGCAAATGTGTTGAAGCTTTCAAACGTTTCAAAATCCTACTCTACGGTGAAACCTAGTGGTCGTTTTTTTATGTATTGCACTGGAACAGCTTCAGCAAAGAACAGTTGTAGAACAGTTGCCTACACTTTGTAGGTTTTAACCTTCAAGTGATCTAGTGGAGTGGTTAGGGTTCCTGACTACCATGTGGGATTAGTGGGTTCAAATCCAGGCTGATACAGTTAGTTTGAAATGCTTCAATATCAGTTTGAATTGCTCTGTTCTTGTATCGTTTTGTTTCAACATTGGTCTGACATCCGAATAAACACTTTGTGAATAAATATGTCTTGTTTTGGTCATAAAACAGGATTGTTGCTAGATCAGACACGGTTGTGGCCAGAAGTTAACAAGAATTGTTTAGATTATTCATTAAATTTCCCATTTACTGGATATTTTATTAATGTCTACCCAAAACCTAAACCCAACCATCACAGTACTGTATAAATATTAATTATTGTTTTACAGTGTTACAGAAATGATGCTAAATTGATGGCGTTTCAGCAGCTGTATCCTATCTAGACTACACTATAAAACAGTAACATTATTAAAATACATAAAATCATGATTTTGGAGTATTTGTACAAGTCGGCATTCAAACCCAAAAGTCATTTCCAGCACAATAACAATGTGTAGACGCACGGTCCACTAGGCCACATGAGACATTTTTACCCTGTCAGTCAAATGCAGATTCGCCAGGTCTCGAAACGCTTCTGAACTGATCGATGCTTTGAATCGCTTTAGTCACGTGACCAGGTGTTTCGAAACACTTTAGTCACGTGACCTGGGTGTTTTGGATCATGCTTTCGGTGCAGTGTTTCGAAACACTTGCGCTTCGGTATCTCGACACTGTGTCGAAACGTCAGTTTCACGTCAGCCATCCCAAGCAGTAGACAGGAAGTATTGTGCTCAGCACATGGAATGGCTTCTTCACTTTGCTGTCCTTTGTTTGTGCCCTAATTTGAGGAACATTTTGTTCTTATACTCAAATGTAAGTAGTATGTTATTTGTATATATTTTGGTTTTGTATATATGTTTTTGTAAGGTGTTAGTAAGGTGTTGATTGTATGTTTGTTTATATGCCGAGGGTTTTTGTATGATGCACTTTAAGACCTCAAAGCAGGACTTAGACAAAAAGGGACAATCCATCTTCATATCTACAGACGTTCTTTCGTCCACTTTCCATTTGATTCCATGGCCAACCCTTGATGAACTGTTTTGCTGAAACCGAAGTTTCATGTGGTTCACTAAGGACTGATGGTATCTTTTTGGCTTGCTCTAAAGACTGGTTTAATTTGGAAAGACTGTTATCAAATGCTCATATCTATTAATAAGTGAATTTTAATGAGTTAACTCTGCTGATCATGTAATGTCCCTGGTGTTTTTCAGAATTATTTATTTCTGTTGTCATATGCACTTTTAAATACACATGACTCACTGAAAATTATTTTGTGGTCCATTTTTTATGTAGCTTCAAAGAGGCAGTTGTTACAAAACTACACTTTGTATTTGATTTTATGAGTTCACTGAAGCATTCATTAACAAGTTGTAAATAATACTAGCCTAAAACATAGGCAGTATACCTAACACTCAAAAACACTAGTGTTTATTATATAATGTACCTTAACCTGTAGGTAAATAAAATAAAAAAATAGCGTAGCAATATATAAACCATATCAACATTCTTGGGATAACAATTTAACAGGCGGTGTCTGGAGAGCAAAAGCACGAAAAGAGAAGGAAACACAAGGCACAAATTATGAGTCTCCATCATCTGACGGAGCGAGAGGAGATCCTTCGCACATGAGCAGAAAGTGTTTTGAATACACGCGAGGAGTTTTGTCCACGGACAGAGGTAACACCGGCTCGTTCGCTCGCTCGTCTTACATGAAAGCGCTCTCGACTTGTAATACTGAGCTTACGACATTTGTCACTGAAATAACGGCATATGCACTTACATCCATCTCGCGAATGTATTGTCTTCTGTCATTTTCATCTATTTGCCGCTTTTCCGCTGTGCGTTAGAGCTTAACATTACTGCGAACCGGGCTGAGCCAATAGCCCCAGACCTCGAGCTCAGAGGCTGAAATCATTTTGTGTTCAAAGTAAAAGTTCCAATAGCCAGAGGGAGAATAATGACAACACACACGTATGTTCACTCACCACCAACAGGAAATAGAACGGCTGTATTTTTTATTTTTTAATGTCTTGCGGACGAAAAGTTTGTTGTAACGCACGCGTTACTGAACATGTACAGAGTAAAATATTACTGAAAATGTAATAGTAATGCCTTACACTACTGCGTTACAGGAAAATGTAATACGTTACTCAGTCATTCATTCATTTTCCTTTCGGCTTAGTCCCTTTCTTAATCTGGGGTCGCCACAGCGGAATGAACCGCCAACTTATCCAGCAGGTTTTTATGCAGCGGATGCTCTTCCAGCCGCAACCCATCTCTGGGAAATTAATACGTTACTGTAATACATTATTTTGTAACACATTACTCTGGTTATACCATTCAGTCAGGAATCCTGGGGTGATCTTTCATGACCTAACACAGCACAATCATGCAATCATGAACACTTTGAGATGTTCAATAAAGTCAATCTGAACCCTTGGCTCATAACTAGGCCCACACGAAATCTATGCTGAAGTTCGCAGAATTTCGCAGATTTTCAGCCCATCATTGATTCTGTTTATTTACATGTGTAAATGTGTGAAAATTTATATTTATTCAGCTTTTAAAGTAATTTCACTAATAATATTGACTAATATGAAAATATTCATATGATTTATTAACAATACAGTTTGTACAGTAATATTTTCTGTATTTTAGTAGAGATATTATATGAGAGACTTGCTTTGTTTACCAAGTAAGTGGATCTAATTGGATTTGCATTGTAAACATTAAATAAAAGTTATATAGATGTTACTTTTCATTTCATATATTAAGGCTTTAGTTATGATACTCCCAAAATCATTCCGCATAAATCTGCAGATTTTTAACACAATTCTGCACAGAAATAGCAAAAAATGCCCGCATATTCTGTCTGGCCCTACTCATAATCCAACAATGGCTGTATAATTTTGACCTCCAACGATCAGGAAAACCATTTGTATTTATTTTCATTTTATTGTACTTTTGAAGGGGGCGGCACGGTGGCGCAGTGGGTAGCACGGTTGCCTTACAGCAAGAAGGTTGCTGGTTTGAGCCCCGGCTGGGTCAGTTGGCGTTTCTCTGAGAGTTTGCATGTTCTCTCCGTGTTGGTGGGTGCTCCGGTTTCCAAACACATGCGCTATAGGGCAACTGAGTAAGCTAAATTGGTCGAAGTGTGGGAGTGTGAATGTTAGAGTGTATGGGTGTTTTCCAGTACTGGGTTGCAGCTAGAAGGGTATCCGCTGCATAAAACGTATGCTGGATAAGTTGGCGGTCCCTTAATAAAGGGACTAAGCCGAAAATAAAATAAATGAATGAATGTACTTTTGAAAATTATTTCCCTTTTTTAGAGGAGAATTTCTTAGTTTGTTTTCTGCTTTGGTTTTGAGAAATGTCATGATCTCTGAAATGTACAGCTTTAATAGAATTTAGAAAAGTAAAACTGTATAAATAATGTAAAACAGGTGACAGTTGTAGCCACAGCAGAAGGTTGTTTATCATCAGAATCAGTTAAACCAGAAACACTTCAGGAAAACAAATGAAACCGGCCGACTACTGAAACTCTTCAGGGTTTTCAGCTCATGTATCTACAAATAAGATTGTGTGAATCCACTGTACTGTAGATCACTATTGTCATATAAAGCTACTCAGCTCTTCTTTTCCACAAATTTACACCCATAAAACAAACTAAATGCATTCATAAATAGCCTACTGTTATTGCAGTTTGAGTTTTCTGCACTAAAGAGCTTCTGTAAGTCTGTTCAACACTTGCTGTGAGCTTAATAAATGACCGTTCCTGTCTGAAGTAGAAAAGCTGCTCATTTTACTGAAAGAGTCTGTAATGAATCATGTTGACTCAGTATTACATCAGAATGAAGCTGTCGAATGAGTATCTGTTCACAGCAGTATAGATTTCAGTATCAGAATGAGCAGCCTTCTGTGATTTAGTCCAGAAACACACTTGATCATCTGTTTGATCACAATATCAAGAGGTGGAAATGAAATCATCAAAATGAATTCAGCTCAGCAGGAAAGTCTCAGAAACACAAATAGATGATCGACGGATTATAAGACAACACTTATAGATGATATAAAGTAAAGAGCAAACTCTCACCTCAAATAATGCCTGCAGATCTTTCTGTTCCTCTGCTGAACTGCTGAGTTGAACAACAGATCTGAAAATTCTTGCACTTCTGAAAAACACGTCACAACATGTTTGAGACATGAGGAAATAAGCAGATGAAAAACACAGAGACACAAGTAGATAAGAATATAAGATAGAAATGGAGGCTTTTGCTCAGCTGTTAATAGCAGTGTTGCGAGTACAAAGTAAAGCAATTACTGTAATATAGCAGTCTTCTTCTGTACTACAGTAATATAACAGGTCACTTTTCCAAATGTGGTATATATTGTACTTGTTATAATCTCAGTAACACAAGCTACGAGTGAATGTTAGCCCCAGTTAAGTTGTTATTTATATTGTTAATCCATATTTAAATTTATATTGTTCATGATGGTGTGTAGTAAAAGTAGCACAACAACGATTAAGCTGTTCTGAAAGGCTACAATAAGAAGAGAGAGAGAGAGAGAGAGAGAGAGAGAGAGAGAGAGAGAGAGAGAGAGAGAGAGAGAGAGAGAGATGTAGCAGCCAATAATATATAACAAACATGCCATTTTAAATTGTAAATAAATCTGTGTTTTTGAAACTAATGAAGACAGCAGAAGTCAATGATTCATTTTCATTATTTAGCCTGGCACGTTTACTGCTCCAAAATATTATAAATGTTTCTCAAAATAAAATATATTGTGTTCAAAGGGGAAAAAACTTTTAGGTTTTTACCCAGACATTTAAAAAGAATATATTTAAGAGCAGTAATCACAATATCGTGATATTTTTATCCAAGGTTATCATACTGTCAGAATCTTATACCGGCCCATGCCTAGTCCTGTCCTGTACTTTTCTATTGTACTTTTGAGCATTGGTGAATTTCCTAAAACACATGCAAGATGATCTACGCCAGGGGTGTCAAACTCAATTCAGTTTAGATCCAACACATTTACCTGCTGCTCAACTCTTATTAGTCCATCCTCGCTTCATCTCCTGAATTAACTTCATGCTTAATATTCACATTCATGTGCATTTGTGTTTGGCTGAGGAGGAGCTGAAAACAAGGAAAGATATTGAGAAGCAGCCTATTTATTCAAACAAGAATGAAAGATTCATTTTGTTTAACACCGTACACATACAGTATGGAGTCATTAAATCCTAATGTCAGTGTATTTCTGCAGCAGACTGACAGACAGAAACTGAAGACTCCCTGTCCTCCAACAGCTCACAGTGCCACTGTTGGTCAGACTATCAGATTAAGCACTGCAAACTTTATTTAATCACAGTGAACGTCTCTCTGTTCTATTAAATGAATAAAACACATTACAGATGAGAATCTGACTTTAATATTTGATAAACTCTTCAAATGCTGAAGGAAAGTTAGACTTTCTGCTGAATATACACCCAGTCAGACGATGTTTTGATGAACACAAACCACACGCTGCTGAATGTAGAGTCTGAATGCGTTCAAATGAACTGTTCTTATGGTCTACAGTATTTGATCATAACATTACAGAGTACAGTAAGGGTTATCATGTGTCTGTAGAAGCAGAGATATTGACATATAAGACAAACACAAATCTGGAGATCATGCAAACACACTGCAATATTTACAGTTCAGAGGATGTGGAATCAGACAGGATTGATGAATAATAGTGCAGCAAACCCTCACTGATGATCCTGATATCATTCACAGCAGCTCATATTAAGCTGGACTCAATAAAAGACTTTCTCCAGCTGATTTCACTGAATATACTCTATATATACTGTGACGTTTGTGTCCACCAGTGATGTGTCTTTATAAGTGTGCATTGTAGGTGCTGTGCATTCTTCAACAGGTTTCTTCATGTTTCTCAGCACTTCCTTTAGCAGAAAACACAGACTCAACTTTAAAGACACGCGACAGCAGCTCAATGTCCCGCTCTTTATTAGTGATAAAACACTGGAAAATGCAGCATAATATCTATCAGAAAGATGAACTCAAATAGTCTCTATTTCAGCTTCTTCTCAATTCATTTTTCATTTGACACTTTAGTTTAAATAACAATTCACACTATTAAATACTGGCTTATTACCTGCCAATTCTTTAAAGATCAACAGTTTATTAGCACTTATAAAGTGTGATCTCATTCTACATTCCTAATCCTACCAAATGCCTAAACCCAACTGGGTCATTTCTACTATTTGGTGCCATTTGAGTCCCCGAGGCATAATATGGTACAGAATATTTAAAAATGCAATAAAAGAAATCCCTTAAAGCTTGTCTGATAGGATTATCCCATTCCCACCACAGAACACAATGATACGTACTCTAAATGAAATTAAATTTAAAATAATGACTCTGATTTCAGCACCAGTAGCTGAATTGTCATATCTCAAGTCATGAATGCTCATGTTCAATTACTAATATAACTTCGATAAATCGAATAAATTCTAGACTTTTCACTGATCTTGTGTTGTCATATCTATAATTCATTATAAAACGCCCCGATTGCTCCTCTAGTCACATGATTCTCAGGAATTCTCACAGTTATGGAGAGAAATGATCTACAAGGAGCAGAGTTAGTCTCACGCTTTTATCTTCTTTTATTTTCTGCATTTCAGAGTAGTTTTCTATTGTGGTAAAGCATAACACGTCTACCCTGTTACGAATATTTATAAGGGAAACAATATTTTTGCTGTAGATTTGAGAAATACAGTAAATAAACCTGATTTAAACATTCCTCAGGTCATCATGTGCTAGCCTATTGTTCACTATATGAGTAGTAATGCCTGAGTTTTGCAAAAAATGTCCCTCCTGATACTGTCCACCCTGTTACTGCTATGCTTAAACATTGCACTGCATCCACGGTATTGCTATTTATTATTATTAACTTATTTGAAACAATCAAAGAAGATCAGTTTAACCCATGTGCATGATTTTGTCAGGAAAAGGCACCCTTGTCTGCTGCAGAAAAGCAGAGATAATACAGGGCACATCGTGATGCAAACCAAAATAAAAATGTAAGTCAAAATATTAGGTTTTTACATTGTAAATGCATTTACTTTCACTCTTAAACAATTTATAGTAATACATAAAATATATATTTTTATGACACATTTAAATGCGTTGTATGTCTGACAACAATAATAAAAATAATCATAATAATAGTTTCCTCTTGTGCAGATCATAACAGTAGAATATCTGAAAGATTGCACAACACTAAAGATCAATCATGCTTAAAATTCAGCTTTACTCCCACATCAAATAACGTCTTAGATGTGACATTTTGGAAAATTGCATTTGTTTATTTAAACATATACTTTATTGCATAGACAGGTAAATAATTGTTGTTGAAGCATGCTGCATTATTATATATTAGTGTGTTTTACTGTATACACTATCAGTCAAAAGTCTGGAATAGAAACAGTAAGATTTGTTAACGTTTTTAAAATATGATAATTCTGCTCACCAAAGCTGCATTTATTTGATTTGATTTGTTTGAGACATTTTGAAATATTATAACAATTTTAAATATTGTTTAATTAAATGTGGTATTAAATTTTATTTATTCCTGAAATTTAAAGATTCATGTGATTCCTCATCATTATTCCAGTTTTCAGTGTCACAGGATTCCTCAACAACATTATTATAATGCTTGAATGACTGGCGTCCGGTTGCACTGACACCCATCTTCAGCAAGTGCTTTGAGAAGCTGATTAAAAACCACATCTGCTCTGTACTGCCCGCTAACACTGACCCTCTGCAATTTGCATACAGAAACAATCGGTCCACCGATGATGCAATTGCTTTCACCTTGCACACTGCTCTGTCTCACCTGGAAAACAAAAACACATATGTGAGAATGCTGTTTGTGGACTACAGCTCAGCATTCAACACCATAGTGCCTGCCAAGCTGGTGGTGAAGCTCCAGGCTCTGGGCCTACACAGCTCTCTCTGCAACTGGATCCTGGACTTCCTGTCAAGCAGACGCCAGGTGGTCAGAATGAACAACATCACCTCATCCACACTGATCCTCAACACTGGTGCTCCACAGGGCTGTGTTCTCAGCCCACTCCTGTACTCCCTGTACACACATGACTGTACATCCAAACACAGCTCCAATGTCATCGTTAAATTTGCTGATGACACAACGGTGGTGGGCCTAATCACAGATAATGATGAGACGGCCTACAGAGAGGAGGTGCACGCTCTGACACAGTGGTGTCAGGAAAACCACCTCTCACTCAACATCAGCAAAACCAAGGAGCTGGTGGTGGATTTCAGGAGAGAGAAGAAAGAACACGCTCCCATCACCATCAACGGGACACCAGTGGAGAGAGTCAGCACTTTCAAGTTTCTTGGAGTACATATCGCTGAGGACCTGACATGGACTGCCCACACAGATGCAGTGCTGAGGAAGGCACAACAACGTCTCTTCTTCCTCAGGCGTCTCAGGAGGTTTGGAATGAGCCCCCACATCCTCCACTCGTTCTACACCTGCACTGTGGACAGCATCCTCACTGGCTGCATCACCACCTGGTACGGAAACAGCACCAGCAGCAATCGCAAAGGTCTACATAGGATTGTGCGAACTGCTGGACGCGTAGTAGGAGGTGAGCTTCCCTCCCTCCTGGACATCTACACCAGGAGGTGCATGAGGAAAGCCAAGAGAATCATCAGCGACTCCAGCCACCCAAGCCATAGATTTTTCTCTCTGCTACCCTCAGGCAGACGGTTCCGCAGCATCCGGTCACGCACCAGCCGACTGAAGGAAAGTTTCTTCCCTCAGACTATCAGGCTGATGAACACTTAACACACCCCACACAAACTCTTCCATAACCCGCACTCAAAATGTAGCATGCACTGCACTTTAACAAATCCATACTTAAAACAATACTGCAATTGTATGTTGTTGTATTTTGCACTGTCTGTATGTCGCACTGTCGTTGTATTTACACTATCTGTATTTTGTACTGTCTGTATTTTGCACTGTCGTTGTATTTGCACTGTCTGTATTTTGCACTGTCTGTATTTTGCACTGTCTGTATTTTGCACTGTCTGTATTTTGCACTGTCGTTGTATTTGCACTGTTTGTATTTTGCACTGTCATTGTATTTGCACTGTCTGTATTTTGCACTGTCTGGAGCCAGCACCTAAGCTTTTCACTCATCATAGCACTCGTGCTGCTGATGATGTGACAATAAAAGTGATTTGATTTGATATATGTGGAATACAAAACATATATGAATCAGAACCATTTTTACATCTGTCTCTTCAATTTATCCTCACAGGTGGATCACTCAGTCTTAGCAGGTGTAAAACATCAGCATTGACTCCTCAGACGTCTGCATCTGTACTGGCTGACTGCAAATATTAAATCACTAAAGTCATCAATCACCAACTGCTGTGTGTTTTGGAAACATATTAGCATTTATTGTGACAGAAGCATTATAAATCATTCGGCTTAGTCCCTTTATTAATCTGGGGTTACCACAGCGGAATGAACCGCCAACTTATCCAGCATATGTTTTACACAGCGGATGCCCTTCCAGCTGCAACCCATCTCTGGGAAACATCCATTTACACTCATTCACTATGGACAATTTAGCCTACCCAATTCACCTTTACCACATGTCTTTGGACTATGGGTAGAAACCGAAGCACCCGGAGGAAACCCACGCCAACACGGGAAGAACATACAAACTCCAAACAGAAATGCCAACTGACCCAGCCGAGGCTTGAACCAGCGACCTTCTTGCTGTGAGGCGAACATGCTACCCACTGCACTGTGATTAGAAATCATTATAAATATAATTCTTTATTTGAAAGATTTAAATACATTTATGGTGATGCGGTGGTGCAGTAGGTAGTGCTGTCGCTTCACAGCAAGAAGGTTGTTGGTTTGAGCCTCGGCTGGGTCAGTTGGCGTTTCTGTGTGGAGTTTGCATGTTCTCCCTGCGTTTGTGTGGGTTTCCTTCGGTTTGGTTCCTACGGTTTCCCTCACAGTCCAAAGACATGTCGTCATTTTCTTGTCGGCTTTGTCCCTTGCGGGGTCGCCACAGCGGAATGAACCGCCAACTTATCCAGCACGATTTTACGCAGCGGATGCCCTTCCAGCCGCAACCCATCTCTGGGAACTTCCACACACACATTCACACTCATACACTATGGACAATTTAGCTTACCCAATTCACCTGTACTGCATGTCTTTGGACTGTGGAGGAAACCCACGCGAACGCAGGGAGAACATGCAAACTCCACACAGAAACGCCAACTGACCCAGCCCAGCCGAGGTTCAAACCTGCGACCCAGCGACGTTCTTGCTGTGAGGCAACAGCACTACCTACTGCGCCACTGCGTTGCCCGGTAAGCTAAATTGTCTGTAGTAAATGAGTGTGAATAGATGTGTCCCTGAGATGGGTTGCAGCTGGAAGGGCGTCCGCTGCATAAAACATACGCTGAATAAGTTGGCGGTTCATTCCGCTGTGGTGACCCCAGATTAATAACGGACTAAGCCGAAAAGAAAATGAATGAATGAATGAAATAGATTTATTATGTTTTTCTTTCTGCAAAAAAGGAATATAAACAGGTCCTTGGTAATCTTTTAATAAGTCATACAGTTTAAATGTCTGTTTATTTTGCGATGAAGAAATATAAAAGGTTTTTTTTTATTTCAATGTAGTTAATAAACCTAAGTCAACTAAAATATTTTCTAGCTGTAGCATGTCGTCACCTTAGAATTATAAGGTTCTATCTGACATTTTCGTCAAAATTGAGTTATTAACATATTCTTATTAAATGACAACTTATTTACATCATGGGATGTTTTTTTAGAAGTTTTAAGACGTTTTATTTAAAAAACAAATGTTACACACGCACTGTTTGCTATGGAATGCAAAAACTTTGAAGCTCAATATCTCAAAATCATTTAGAACGCAGATAGAACCTTATAATTCCAAGGTGATGATGTGTTAACATACAAGTTTTAAATACTGTAATATAAATGGTACATTACTGTACTACTGAATGATATAACACAGCACTATAACGTGTCTATATAAATGTTTTTTTATGTGGGAGGAATGTGTAGAACTGTTTTATTTAGTAGTGCATTAACATTAATTAGTCATGCATTTTGCCAATATAAACACATTTTAGACGTGTGAAGTAATGAAGTTATTAATACAATATTAGAAATGCCTATAAGCTATTGTTTTAAATAAAATCCTGGCCGCGACCGGAATCTTTTTATAATAGGAGTTTACAGGCTGTCACGATCACCAGCGATCGTCAGCCAGAGATTGCTGGTAATCACACACACATTCATATGGACTACAAATCCACCACATTCATGGACTACATATCCAGTCATGCCACACGCACACACCTGATCCAAGTCACCCTTTGATTACACTCTGACAGCTGAAGCCACTCATGCACTGATTACATGGACTATAAGTACACCTCACTAACACACAATGTTGCTGAGTCTTGTATCCTGTTAAAGTGAACATTACGACGCGTTTCTCCTTGCCTTGTTTTCCCGTGTTTAGACCTTTGCTTTGCTTTGTTTTGTTTTGATTATCCTTGTACGCCGCCTGCCTTGTGACCATCTGGCTGATAAATCGACTACGACTCTGGATTGCCCTTATACATCTGATTGTTCCTGTTTGACCATTGCTTGCCTGACCCTTCTAATAAAGACCTGTATACGGATCCTCACGTGTTCAAATGCACATGAGCGGCTGAGATTGCATCACTCTGAATGCGCATGTGCGGCTGAGATTGCACCGGTCTGAGACTGCATCATGTCTGCATCCAGACTCTTGTAACTTATACTTAATACTGTTTTTTAGTACATTAAGTGCAAAATTAGTGTGTTGAAAATAGAGCACTTTTAGTACATTAATGAAAAGTGTACTAAGTATACTTAAAGTGTATTTTAGTGCACTTTTTTTTACCTGGGTGGTCATGACTAAAAGGACAAGATCTCGGATACAACCGGACACATTTTACAAAGTGTTATGACCCGCTTGTTTGAATCACAACATAAAAGAGAGATGAACCGACAAAATAGCCTGAATGCAAATTATTTATTATAAAACATAACTCATAGAACAATCAATCAAAGCAATCAACAAATGTCTAGGGATAATAATGAAGATAAAGAACTTATCTATAACTTATCTAGGATATAATCACAACAACACTTTAACTACATGATATAAGTGATGCAAAACAAAACCATAAGGTTAAAGAGTCAATGAGATGGCAGGTCTTGACATGAGGACTCCTGAGTAGACACAGCGTCCTGGGGTAGCAAGCACAACAACTTTTATATACCCATTGATGAGTAATGCAGGCATCCAATCAGGATTTACCACATACTCCAATCTGGAGTCTTGGGATCATCACAGTGTATTAATATTGTAAAACTTAATACCTGTCGCTCTGCCTAAATCATAAAATATTCATCAAGTTTGTATTCTACTCAAAAAAGTAAATGTAGTAAACTAGAAAGAATCTTGAACCTAAAAGTAAAGAAACGTTACTAATAAAAGATGCAACACAGGACAATTGAATGGGCTTTCTAAACTCGAGGCCCTGGTATACTGCAAACTAACCGTCCTGGAGCTTCACCTTCTTTGATGTGCGGTGTCTTCCCAGTGATTTATTTCTCATTCAGGGAGTCAGACAGAGAACATCATCCAAAACAACACTAGATACTTGAATACACTGGAGAGTGGAGTACAGATGTATCCGCTCCTGTACAATCGCTTGCAAAGAGATTTTAAGCCGCAGAGGTGCTGTTTGCCAGATGTTTATGAAACTGTTGTTCTCTCAGCCGCAGTCATTGTGTTTACGGTAAACGCGAGGAGCGCAACACATTTACAAAACACATTTGGAAAACAGTATACCGTCACTCAGCCTTTTCAAACATTATTCAGACATGAAACATCCTGTGCACATGAGAAAATGTTTGCTGAATTCATGTCATGTGTGCAACTTTTTGTCCATGTGTTTCTTAAGCTGCGCCGAATGAGTGAAACTCTGTAGACACTGATCAGATCTGTACGGTTTCTCTCCAGTGTGAATCCTCTTTTGTGTTTTCAGATGTGTTAACTGATTAAACCTTTTGTCACAGTGTGAACACTTGTACAGTCTCTCTAGTGTGAATCGTCTGGTGCAGTTTCAATTTTGAAAACTGCGAAACTTGATGAACGAACTTGTGTTTCCAGTCTGACACATTCGTGTGCATATGAATGGAAGTCTATGGGGAGAAAAGTCCAGTGTGATCGCGGCTTAAATGCAAATGTATGGTTTCTCTCCAGTGTGGCTCATCATGTGTAGATTAAGGGATGATGATTGGCTGAAACTCTTCCCACACTGAGTGCATGTGAATGGTTTCTCTCCAGTGTGGATCCTCATGTGTAGATTAAGGTGTGATGAGCAGTTGAAACTCTTCACACACTGAGTGCATGTGAAGGGTTTCACTCCAGTGTGGATTTTCATGTGATAATTAAGGTTTGATGATTGGTTGAAACTCTTCCCACACTGAGTGCATGTGAATGGTTTCTCTCCAGTGTGGATCCTCATGTGTTGATTAAGGTGTGATGATTTGCTGAAACTCTTTCCACACTGAGTGCATGTGAATGGTTTCTCTCCAGTGTGGATCCTCGTGTGTTCATTAAGGTGTGATGAGCAGTTGAAACTCTTCCCACATTGAGTGCATGTGAATGGTTTCTCTTTAGTGTGGATCCTCATGTGTATATTAAGGGATGATGATTGGCTGAAACTCTTCCCACACCGAGTGCATGTGAATGGTTTCTCTCCAGTGTGGATCCTCATGTGAATCTTAAGATAGTCTTTTCTTCCAAAACTCTTTCCACACTGAATGCATGTGAAACAATTCTCGTCTTTCCTTTTCAAAATACCATCAGTCTGTAAATTAGTTTTTTCCTCAATTTTGACAGGATGTTCTTCCTCTTTACTCTCCTCATTCTCTTCAATTAGGTCTGAAATAAATAAATAAAACATTAGTTTTCATTAAGTTTTAAAAACTCTCATCAAAAGCTGAAAAGTGAAAAGACACTGGAGACATTGGCTACACACACTGTAATTTTGATGCACATTAAACTTAAAATAAATCAGATCGTATTTTGTTTGGTCCATTAAAGTGTACACATTTAAGCAGATTCAATTCATCTTTATTTATCTAGTGCTTTTACAATGTAAATTGTGTCAAAGCCGCTTAACATAGAAGTTACAGTAAACAGAAACTGTGTCAGTCCAGTTTTCAGAGTTTCTTACATAATTGATCATAAAAGTCATTTTTGTCATATTGATAAGACACAGATTAGAAAGCTGTAAATGGCCTATTTTTATTCATATATATTCAAAAATTCAAACAAAATGTTTTTCTAAAATTTGTAAAGCAGACAGGGAATACTTGTTCATTCTGTGCCTGACTGGTAAACGCATCAGAAAAAAAATAGTTCTGGTGTAACAGCTGAACAAACAGCTTAATATTTGCCTCTCAGACATGAGACATACCTGTACAGCATCTGCATAAAGGCTGGAATGTGCACCTTTCCCCTTGTGTGCTGTTGGGTCATTTTTATCCATTCTAGGGTGATTTTGAGGCTTAATTTGGCCAAAACTTTCTCTGTGTTTCAGCAAACGGACTGATATTTGGGGACATCTTATTGTGACATATTCTGGGAAAATGCTTTGAAAAAAAAAAAAAAAAACTCAATACACTTTTCGATATATTCATGGCTGTTTGTTCTCCATTGGCCTCTATTATAACAACATTTATTTGATTGCAAAGCCATGACAGCATATAATCATGCATTTATGATTGTTGGTGTTTTCTGTGACGACAGTCAACATTGTTTAATTGGTCTTCACCCATGGGACTGCAAAAAGGAAATGGGTAAGAGTATAAAGAAAGAGGAGAGTTGAAGAGGGCAGCATTATGTGGTGTGCGGAAGAAAGAGAAGTTGACTGAACTGTTGCAGTGCGGGTAAACGAGTAGATAAACTTAATGACTGGCTGTGAGAAACAAAAAGCGGAAGTACATATTAAAGCAACGGAGTAAAAACCGCTGTCTTGTTACTGAAGTGCTCGTGACGTCTGTGAACGAGTGCGTCACCAAAGACTTCAGTGCAGTGTGTCCTGAACAAAATCAACTTACTGATTTATCTCGCTGACATGGAGTCAGTTGCTGAAAGCCTTCAAGCTATTGATGCACTAGAGGGTCATTTGATTGCTAAAATTGAAGAAAAGGCCGTTGCACAGTCAATTGAACTTTGCAATCAAATTGACCAGCTTCAGACAGTTACGCAATGCTGTGGAGCACATTAACACCAGAGTGGAAGAGGGAGTGACTGGTCTGGAGTCTGTGTTGGGTGGATATTCCGACTCTCTTACTATCCTGGAAAAAGATTTTAGTATCGTAAAAAAGGAGCTGGCTCTGCTGAGAGACCGAAGCGAGGATCTTGAGGAGAGTTCTCGCCGCTCAAATCTCCACATTACGGGATTTAATGAAGGATGGGAGCATGGCAGACGCGTGACGGAATTTGTAGCCTGCATCCTGAAAGATACCCTGAACCTCGAGAAGACTCCACTTCTGGACCAGACAAACTTTACCAGTTGGAATATGCAGGGGCTAAATCACCCAGTGAAACGAAACAAGGTGTTTGCATATCTTAATAAGTTAAAATCTGATATTGTATATTTACAGGAGACTCATCTGTTGAAAAAAAGAGAAATTAAGACAAACTTAATAGAGGAGGCTATACACAAATATATCATTCTAACTTCAATAGCAAAAGTAGGGGTGTTGCTGTACTCATACTCATAGAATGTACAGTTTGTTATGGAGTCAAATGTGTTGGATAAAAATGGCAGATACGTAATAATCCAAGGTAAACTTTTTAACATGTCTGTAGTCGTGGCCAATGTGTAAGCTCCTAATTAGGACAATGTACAATTTTTCAGTGATTTATTTTCAATTTTGCCTAGTCTTGACACACACAATTTAATTTTAGGAGGTGATTTAAATTGTTTTACACCCAGTTTTGGACCGCTCTAGCTCTTCGAGTAATACATTAAGTCAGTCAGCACAATGTATCAACTCCTTTTTTCAGACATATGGTGTAAGTGACCCCTGGAGATTTAAATATCTATCTTCCAAGCAATTTTCCTTCTATTCACCTGTGCATCAAACCTATTCCAGGATTGACCATTTTCTCCTGGACAAGCAGTTACTTCCCTTAATGTCAGAAGTGGAGTATGGTAGTATTGTTATTTCGGACCATTGTCTCACTAAAGCTATGTTTTCCAGGCAATGTAATTCCCCAACGTACATGGCGGTTTAACTCAAGACTCTTGGCAGACGACGATTTTGTAAAATTTATTGATGCTCAAATGGATTTCTTTCTTGAGACAAACGAATCCCCAGAGATAAGTTATAGCATCCTATGGGACACTCTGAAAGCATATATATAAGAGGACAGATTATTCCATATCAAGCTAGTGCAAATAAAAGAAAGTCAAAACGGCTTACAGAGATTCTGAATAAAATTAATACAACTGATCAGCTACACTGAACATCACCTTCTGAAGAGCTCCATAAGAAAAGACTTCTTCTGCAAGTGGAATTTGACTCCTTGACAAGTGAAAATGCAGAGGATCTCCACATAAGATCACGCCAGATTCATTATGAACATGGTGAACGAGCTGGCAGGTTATTGTGTTACCAACTGAAAGAATCCTCAGCAGCTGGTTTTATAGCAGCAGTTAGTAAGGATGATGGCAGTATTATTACTGATCAACAGGGAATTAATGATCAATTTAAAACTTCTATAAAACTCTTTACAGCTCTGAGGAACGAAATTGAACATATTGAGAGCTTTTTTTAATTATTTAGAATAACCATCCCTCTGTGATTCAGATCAGTCGGCATTAGAAGGAAATATAACACCTTCTGAAATTGAAAATGCAATCAAAAAATTGAAAACTGGAAAAGCACCAGGCCCTGATGGCTTCCCGGCCGAGTTTTATACAAAATTTTCTGCCAAGCTAACCTCCCTGTTGTGCAAGGTATTTGCTGAAACTCTTGTCACTCCCCCCTCCATGACATTAGCTGTTATAACATTACTTCTTAAAAAGGATAAGGATCTATTAAAATGTGAATCTTATCGTCCGATCAGCTTACTCTGCTGTGATTATAAGATCCTGGCTAAAGTGCTGGCAATCAGAGTGGAGTCAGTCATGAGAAAGATAATTCACCCAGATCAAACTGGTTTTATTATTGGGAGACAGTTATCTTACAACCTTCTTCGTTTATTTAATATTATTTATTCACCTAAAAATAATACCAATCCAGAGGTCTTAGTTTCTTTAGATGCCTATAAGGCATTTGATAGAATAGAGTATATCTATTTATTTACAGCGCTTAAAAAATTGGCTTTGGCCCTGAATTCTGTTCCTGGGCTAAAATTTTATATTCCAGGCCCCAAGCATCCATTTGTACAAATAACATAATTTCTAAATGCTTTCCACTCTCTAGGGGAACGAGACAGCCTCTGTCCCCTCTGCTCTTTGACATTGCCATCGAACCTCTTGAAACCGTATTAAGGAACTCAGATGACTTGCAAGGAATTTTCAGAGAAGGACAAGAACATAAGCTCCTGCTATATGGGGATTAGGGCTCGACAGTGCGACCATTTCGCTCGCATTTGCCACAAAAAATAGACGTGCGGTGCCGCACATCGTGCAAGCCTCATAGAAAACATTTACAATTCGGTCATGGCATATCATGGTGTATTTAATGTGAGACCCAATTCAACACCAGCGCTTCCACACATAGGACTTTACCTGGGCGGCCGGTTCTGTGTTCACGACAAACTGAGAATACTCTGCCACAGACTCGCATGCTCTGCTGCTGCAGACTCACAGAGACGCGCTGGATACAGAACTACCTGTTCTTTCTGACTTTGGTATGAGGACACGCGGAAAAGAAAAGCCTTTTACTAAATAGACTGACCCAGCTCATTATTTAGGGTGACAATACATCCTCTTTTTCCGGGACACGTCCTCTATTTGGGAATTAAAAATGCATTTGGCCGGGATTTCCTAATTGCCTAAATGTCCCGGATTCTGTTTTTTGCTTTCTTTAGCTTCGTTTTTGCATTACATTATACACACACTTTGGCCCATTGCGTCTCAATCTCTCAGCAGCAGAGAGAGAGAGAGAGCAGATTTAACCTGTCAGTGGTGCACATGGATGGTAAGAATAAAATAGATTTCCTTTTTTTTTTACTTAAACACACTGAAAAGAAAAAAACAGTGTCATGTAAAAGGTGTTAAATGCTAAACAGTTTTGTTTTTAATTGTCTGTTAAATAAGAATAAGAAATCATTCTTTTGCTAAAGTTTAATAGAAAGGATGGTGTTACTTTGGGGCAGAAGGAAACTTTAATTCATAGAGACATTCCCATATTCAGCTCTTCTTTAAGCCCAGAAAGATAAAGTGCTCAGATAAACAGTGTCAGCTTTGCACATGAGTTTGTAGTTGTGTCTTTCTTTACATTTGTCATACTTTTCCCATGTGGGCAGTGTGGTGGAATTGGTGGAATATATTATACAAATAAATTCATTTTGATAAAATAATTTATTCTTAAAAATTCACATTGTTTTATTTGCTGTGGAGAAAAGGTGTGTTTCAATCTAGCTACTGCAAGAATATTTATATTTAAGATGACATGTACAATATGTATTATTATCAAATTAATAATGTTTTGTTTGGGAGCATTGATACAGCCATAATCTTCTTATGATACAAACACAGATTAAACTGATCTGGTCATGTGAATGTTTGCACTAACTATACTGCACATTTTTATTAACAATAACTTATTAATAACTTTCCATTTCTGCTGCCCAGCTCTTACAATAATTTCAGAATTTGGAAATGTTTCTGGATACAAAGTCAATCTAGCAAAGAGTCTCCTTTTCCCTATCAATGATAGAGCACAGCAAATGTCCTTCCAATCCTTTCA
Source organism: Danio kyathit (assembly GCA_903798195.1). NCBI lineage: Eukaryota > Metazoa > Chordata > Actinopteri > Cypriniformes > Danionidae > Danio > Danio kyathit. The sequence goes on from CAIGQS010000083.1 coordinate 198,009, forward strand.
TTTTCAGTAAGTCCTGATAAATTTGTATATCTGGGTGTGAGTGTGACACGCAAATATAAGGATTTGATCAATAATAATTTTAAAACTACATTAGACAAAGCCAAACGAGACATGAAGTGGTGGTCAACAGTTCCTTTATCTTCGGCTGGGAAGATCAATTCCATTAAAATGACAATACTACCAAGATTTCTGTTTCTATTTCAGACCGTGCCTGTTTTTATTTCCAAGTCATTTTTCAAGGAGTTGAATAATTATACTGTATTTCTACATTTCTCTGGGATAAGAAAATTCCTCGCACAAGAAAGGAATTCTTGGAAAGAAAGAAGGAAGAGGGTAGATTGGCAACGCCAAATGTCCTATACTATTATTGGGCGGCCAATTTACACAAACTGATATTCTGGTTTTCCAACATCTGTAATGACGAGGCCCCACTTTGGTTACTGATGGAACAACACACGTCTAATCCACTGTCTTTACGCTCACTACTTTGTGCTTCGATTCCAGTGAGTAAACAATATTCTACAAATAACCCAGTTATTAATGGCTCACTCAGAATATGGTCACAATTCAGACTTCACTTTAATAATAAACAAGCATTGCCTTCTGCTCCCATTTTGTTAAATCCGTTATTCCCTCCCTCTCTTATAGATTCATAATTCCTATTATGGTCTAGGAAGGGAGTTAACGGTGTTAAGGACCTCTTTAAAGATGGCATATTTATCTCATTTTAACAGTTAAGAACAGACTTTGAGGTTCCCCAGTCTAATTTTTTTAGGTACATTCAGGTCCGTAGTTTAGTTAAAAACACTTCTCTCCTTCACTGAACCAACCAGAAGCATGCTGGATTCATCTTGCCCCAGCTGTGGTTTGGAGCCAGCAGATCTGAGTCATATGTTCTGGGGATGCCGTAGATTACATATATTTGGACCGATATTTTTAGATCATTTTCATCTATATGTAATAAAGATATGGATCCTAATCCTTTGACCTCAATTTTTGGTACAGTGCCAGAAGAAATGCACCTGTCAGCTAATCATGTATAAATCATTGCCTTTTCTTCTTTATTGGCCAGACGCCTGATTCTTCTCAGGTGGAAAAAAGCAAACCCGCCATCCCACAAACATTGGATATTAGCAGTGTTATCACATCTTAAACTCGAGCATCTTAAGTACACCATCCGAGGCTCTACGAAAAAGTTATGAGGTTTGGCAGCCTTTCCTATCCTACATTGAATGCTCAGGGGTTATTATCCTAAATGAGAGGTAATTTGTTTTATCTATTTTAATTTTTTTTTTCTTTATGGGGTGTGTGTATGTCTGTAGCTATGTAACATGTTAATTTGTTGTTCAGTATTTGTGTTGTGGAAAAACTGAAGACTTTTGAAAAATCAATAAAAATATTTGAATATTAAGAATAAGCAGTACTAAAAACAAATTTTAGAACGAGTAATAATGCCGTTAATCTAGTTACAGTACATGTCCCTGTCGAAGGTCTGTGAATTTAAGCTAATTATTCATTAAAGGACAAGCCATTCTTGTACCTTGTGACTTTGTTCTTTGTGTGACTGAAATGTAGGCAATAGCTATGTTTCCATCCATAAAATGCGAATTAAATTTATTTGCAATACTGGAATATCGCATAAAAGACGTGCGAATAAAGCAGCGTTTCCATCCAATGAATCAAAGAGAACAAAATCACCACTTCCTGATTAACTGGCACAAAATATCAACGGTAAAAAAATAATTTACTGTGGTAAAAGAAGCTTCGTGAATCTTTTCTTTATTTATTAAATGACTTTCACCTCAGAGAATAATGCCGGCACACAATGAACACGTGGTGGCGTTTAAAGCTATAAAATGAGGAGAACAGACACTCTTGACATGCTCCAGACGCTCTGGAGGTCATTAATAATATAATAACATTAATACTAAAATGGTTAGGCGTTTAAGAATGACCAAAACAACATTTCAGACGTTTTACTTTGTGCTCAGTCTGCTGGTTTGTCCATTCACACACATTTTCATCATCATATGATAGAGGTGTGAACCTACACTGGTCTCACGGTTCGGTTCGGTTAAGATTATCATGCCATCGATTCGGTTCAATTCGATATCTCGGTGCATCACGGTGCATCGACGATTATTTCCATAATTAGATTTTTTTCTTTACAACACAAGAATTTTTTTTTTATTAAAATCCATAAATATGTTTATATTTATATATTACTTGTAATACAATTTTGTCCTTTAATACAAGCAGTCAGATATTTGAACTGTACCTTTAATTTTACCTGCTCAAAAAAAAAATACTCTTTGTAAATGAAAACTCCAATACATGCTCAGAAGACAGCACGAGCATTCATAACAGTTTCATAACAAATAAACTAATGTAAATATTATCCCGCTTGCTTTTTAAGCGCTGGCAAGTTCTTACATCCCTTGATTGGTCCTTGTCTTCACCCGCTCAACAGAAAGGCCTGCGCTTGGCTTTAGAAACGAAAGCACTGTTCAACCATAACGCGGGAAAAAAAGCCGCGGGTCAGTCTATATGCGCATAATATGTGGTTATCAGGTAATCCGTAATAGAATAAATACAATACAATAAACTCGCACCACAGGCACGCTTGTGTCTCGATCCACAAACAGTCGAGAGGAGGGAAATTTACCTCACGAACATGCCAGCGGGTCAAATGCCCAAAGTGTGTGTGTGTGTGTGAGAGAGAGAGAGAGAGAGAGAGAGAGAGTTCCTCAGTGTCCATGATTCCTCAGTGTCAGTGAAAGATCTGCTTTTTAAGTAGTAGGAGTGTTTATTTTACTCACCTTCGCCATAGTATTCTACCGCGACATCGCGCATATGAGATAAATGACGTCAGTGCGTAACAAACCGGTTATGATCTATTACTGAACCGATATCGAATTGTCCCCATCTGCATCGCGGTGCACCGAAGAAACGATTAATTTTGACACCCCTATCATATGATCTCTAATAACAAACCTTTAATGCACATACTGGAGTTTGTTCAGTAAAAGTGCTTGCGTAGTAAGTTTATCTTTTCTTATCGAGTAAAAAGTTTATCCTACTCAGTTATGCGCATGTTTTTATGCCTATAATTCAAAAGTTATGTGCATCATGACGTTTCCATCAAGTGATTTTTTTTTATGCTCATAGCCTATCCAAAATGCACATAAAAATAGGTGGCTGGAAACTTAAGGCTAAGTGGGAAATACCGCTTCATCTTTAAAAAAGTGGAGGAGACCGACAGAAACTCTGAGTTTAGAGAATAAGACCTGCTCCTGACCAGGTTAGGTTCACAGAGTAAGTTACCATGGTAACTGACTCTGAGTTAAAGTTACCTCTCTTTCAGAAACAGTCTTGACTTACCCTGCTTTCTCCAGTTTGACAAACCTGCCATTTTAAAACAGAAAACCCAGAGTTTCTCTCATTTCAGGATTAAAATACTCTGAGATTTCACTTAACCTCCTTTCTGAACCGGGGCCCTGATCTCATATGCTGTTGTTTTTGAACTTCAGTTGCCGACTGGAGAAAAGACCAGGAATAGTAATTAAGGAGTAAGGAGTAGAATTGCTCTACAAACAAGTGTGTTCATGACTATACATACAAGGGAAAATAAAAAAAATTGAAAATATGACTTTGCAACAGGCAACGCGGTGGCGCAGTAGGTAGTGCTGTTGACTCACAAGCAAGAAGGTCGCTTGTTCAAGCCTCGGCTGGGTCAGTTGGCATTTCTGTGTGAAGTTTGCATGTTCTCTCCGCGTTCGTGTGGGTTTCCTCCGGGTGCTCCGGTTTCCCCCACTAGTCCAAAGACATGCGGTACAGGTGAATTGGGTAAAGCTAAATTGTCCGTAGTGTATGAGTGTGAATGAGTGTGTATGGATGTTTCCCAGAGATGGGTTGCAGCTGGAAAGGCATCCGCTGCATAAAACATATGCTGGATAAGTTGGCAAGTTATTCTGCTGGCGACCTCGAATTAATAAGGGGAACTAAGCCGAAAAGAAGCTGAATGAATGACTTTGCAACATTACGCAGCATTAGGCATGGGCCAGTATAAGATTCTGACGGTATGATGACCTTGAACAAAAATATCACGGTTTCACAGTACTGTCATTACTGCTCTAAAATATATTCTTTTTAAATGTCTGGGTAAAAAAACAAACACTTTTCCCCTTTGAACACAATATATTTTTTTTTGAGGACCTTTTAAAATATTTTGGAGCAGTAAACATGTCAGGCTGAATAATTCAAATGAATCATAGACTTCTGCCGTCTTCATTAGTTTCAAAAACACAGATTTCTTTACAATTTTAAACAGCATCTTTAGATATATTTTCTGCTAGAGTTACGGTTGTCCTAAAAAACTCAAAACAAACCGTAAAAAAAAAAAACTTACATATACCGTAGGGACGGTACAGCAGAAAATATTGGCAGTTTTATACCTTGAAAACAGTTATCATCCCATGCCTAAGCAGCATAACACTGTTTTTATGATCTAAAAATTAATTCTTTAAAAAAAGTCTTAAGCAAAAAGATTCCAATGGCGCCGCCTGCTGGTACGTGAAGAATAAAGTCAATATTCTGAGAATTTCTGATGAACTTTATACTCAAATGTTTGCATATCATCAGCATTCTGTAATCCATTTCTTAAGCAGCAATAGTCATTTTTAGACTAGTTTGTTGGCCACTTGTTGTCAGTGCAATGCTAAACGTTATTGTTCCACTATAATTTGTTCATTTTGTCTCAAGTCATCCCACAACATCATCATATAGTTTAGAAAAGGGCTATTCAATTAGTTTGTCATGGGGGCCAGTCCAAGAAAAGCATCCCAAACGGGGGGCCGGAGAGATATGACTTGCAATATAAGCGATGACACAACGGCAATATAAGACCTCATATGCTGTATTTTTGCTTCTGAAGACACCCACGTTGACTTTTTCTACATTAAAACGTTAATATGTTGTATTTTAAAACTACATAACATTACTGCATTGTACAATGTAGCTTTTTTTACAAACATATCCAAATGTATTTCGAGGCACAAAAGCAGTGCATTGCTTAAGTAGGCTTCTTCTACATTCAGACACATTCATATGTTCTGTTTTAAACTGCGTAACAATTAGGGATGCAACGATTATAGATTTTGGTTGTACGATTATAGTCTGAAGCATAATCATGGTTTCACGGTTATCACTATTATTATGCATTTATTAAATTTAAAACACTACTAGTTTAGAAAATAACAATAAAACTCCTTATATATTAAAGCGTTGTTTATTGCTGCTCAGTAATCAAAATACAGCGCAAAATATTAATAAAAAAACAAACAGTAGTCCATTTCTCTCTTTGGACTTAAATGAAAAAGATTTTCATTTAAACACGAGTGATAATTTTACAATAAAAATAAACGACAGAACAATGAATAAATACATAAAAATTAGAATAAATAAAAATAGTATTTGTCTAATGTTAATTTAAGCTATATATTAGCTAAGAATTTAAATAAACGGTTATTATTATCTGCGTTCATACTTACATAATCATTTTAATAATTTTTAATAATTCATATAACATATCTTTTGTTTAAATTGCACTTAAAGCCATGCACAGCTCTCACCACTACAGCCTGAGATAATTTCTACTGCGTTGCGCGACTGCAGGGCGCGAGTGTGTCAGTCCGATTGTGAGCCATGCGCACGTGTCAATTGGAAATAATGTACTTGCGCGCGGAAAAGATGCAATATATCAACGGCTTGCTGCTATAGTTAATAGTGAAATCGGCTAATCATTGCATCCCTATTAACGATATCAGTGCATTGTACAAAAGTCCTTTTCTGCAAACATATCCAAATGTTTTCGGCTGCTTGCTCCACTCACTTAATGTCAGGTGACTCGAGCTCTGCACAGCCGTAACTGCAGCTCATGTTGTATTGAACAGACACACGCCACTTTATAAATATATAGCGGCCGTTTTCGACTGAACTAAATTTATTCTTGATGTCTTAGTCACAGTATTTGGGGGGCCGGAACAAATTGCCTCGGGGGCCGGAATTGCCCTGGAATACTGTACAATGTTTTATAACAATTAATTATTTTAATGTCCATTTCATTCAGCATATTTATAATTGGGGGCATCCACGTTTTTTGACATACTTTAAACCAGGGTTTCTGCAGGTTTCACCAAGTTAAATGTAAGACTTTTAAAGACATTTTTAGGACCATTATGAATGAAATGATTTGTCCTATCAAAAAAATATTATAATTTATTACATTTAATAATACAATAATAAATGAATAATAATATTTCTTTTTATATATATATATATATATATATATATATATATATATATATATATATATATATATATATATATATATATATATTTCTTAGCGAAAGATTTTAAATATTGTGGAAAAACAAGCAAGCTTTACTTGTATCCATACACTTTTTTTTCCAACATAAACTTTCTTTAAAAAAAAAAAATATATATATATATATATATATATATATATATATATATATATATATATATATATATATATATATATATATATATGAACAATGAAGTTTTAAAAACTATAATAAACTAAATCTATGCACAACAATCTGTCCAGGTTGATGTCCTCAGCAGTAAATACATGGAGCACATTATACAAATGTTATCGTGAGAAAAAATAATTAAACCATTATGATAAATAGAGTTAAAATGACCTTTTTGAATAAAAAGTTGAAAGTTTTATTGAGATGATTGTTGGTGATTGTATGGGTTTTGGCCAGATTGGGTAGCAAAACATGAACAAAGGAAAATGAAGACTTTAAAAAAATTTCTTCTAGGAGAATACTGTACGCCAAATATCGTCAGCTCAGTTAAACTAATATATATATATATATATATATATATATATATATATATATATATATATACAGCGCCAGTGCCTAAGGATGCTTTAAAAACAATAGAAGAACAAGAAAAGCAATAACCTTAAGAATGTAGAGAAAATGAGAGATACATAAAACGAACGACAAAAGACATGAGAACAAGTAACAAGAAAGAAACTCATTTCTGTCTTTCAATGAGTGCTTATGTGCATTTAGGAGAACTAGGCAGCACACTCAGGGCTGCAAGATGGATTTAATTTAGTATTCCTATTATTAAAATATATCTGAATGAGGATCAAATGACTGAGTTGGTCTTTGAGAATGAAAATTAACCTGTTTGTTCCTGCAGATCTTCCTGTTTGACTGAGAATGTTTCTTCAATCTTCACATCTTCACTCTCCTCTTTAATAAATGCCATCTTTATAACAGTGTGGAGATCAGTCGCTTCAGCAGGAGTTTTTCTCTGTGTTTGGACACTTTATCCTGTTTAAAATGAACAAAACAATAAAAATGTTCAGTTTTAAATAAATAAAACAATGAACAGAAACAAAATTAAAAAAGTAAGTCAGAGCAAGAAACAATAGCCACAAACAAGCTGATTAAAACTAGTACTCCATTTCTTATATATAGTGATGTATACTTAGAATAGAATGACATTATGCTGTTTAATAAATTAAACCTTCATTAAAACACTTATTACACACATTTCTGCTACTTTATTCAAACTTTATTCAGTTATGTTCTTAATTATTTTGTTTGTTTTATTTACTTTATTGTTTGCTCACAGCAACATTGTAGCACTTTTTTGCACAAGACAAATTTCCTCTCAGGGACAAATAAAGTTTATCCTATCTTTATTCAAACAATAGCCCTCATTACTGTGAGTAAAATAATACTACGTTGTATAAAGAGTTAAAATAAAATTGTCAACAGCAGGTACATCATTTAGCATTGAATGAAAAACCTGAAACTTTAAGCAATCGGTTTATATAAGTGTAAAAGCTTTAAAAAAAACCTGTCTCCAAAAAAAAAAAAAAAAGCGCTGGAGTGGCGCAGCCTTATGACGTCATAGCTTTAGTCATGACTTATTGATAAATGGCTCCCTCGTTTTCCACTTTATACTATATCTGCTCTCTCTCTCTCTCTCTCTCTCTCTGTCTCACACACACACACACACACACACACACACACACACACACACACACACACACACACACACACACACACACACAGAGAGATATGTGTGTAACATTTGAAGCTGATCAAAACCTTAAAACAGTTTAAGACAATTTTGAAAAACTTTTTTAATCCACTTTATGATGATTTGCATATCTAAAACACATTACTTCCTATTAATATCTGAGTCCAAATCTCATCCTCGTAATTATGACCTCTTCCTTCCTATTTTTCAACTTATCTAGGGTTTTTTTTTTTTTTTTTTTTGGTCTGTATTCCACGTTTCCTGCCATTATTTAGCAACATCTTCTGTAATAATATTTAACTTTACCTTTACTTACAGAAGCATTAAAGGGGAAGTTCACAAAAAAGTCCCAATTCTGTAATTTACTCATCCTCTACATGTTCCAAAAATGAGTTTCTTCTGCTGAAGGCAAATGAAGATACTGACGAATACAGGGGCAAAAAACAGCCATTATATGGTTTAATGGTTCCAGGGCTGGACTGGGACAAAAAAAAAAAATCAGCCCTGGCATTTTGGGCCAGAGCGGCTCACTGTTACAATCAAAATGCTACTCATCTGTACATGCCCTTGAATATGTTTACAACTCCTATTCTATAAAAGCACAAAAGCCACACACACACACAAGTCTTCACACAAGTAATGAACATTTTGTCTGTAAAGTGATTCTTTTCAATGTACACACCAGTTTCTCTTTTCTTTCAGACTTCACCTCATAACCCTCTGGCTATTCTATAAAATGTCAACTCTATTGGTGCATGTAAATAAGCTGCTTTTACATCCATCTGGTGAACAATCAGATTTTCTGATACAGCTATTAGCATTAACACTCTTACACTAGTCATGCAAGCAGTTAGAGAAAAGTCTTGTCATAGTTCACACCCTTTTCTTGGCTGTACCCTTTTGGCATCACACTGTGCTTTGTTTCTGTCAGATCATCACTATTTCTCTTAATTGCAAAACCCATTTACCCCCCACTAGATCTTTGCCTTTAGGTAGGTTGATAAGAGTAAAGGTTGCATTTTCTTTAAATGACTGCATTTCTTCATCCATAGCTTTAACCCATTCACTTGCATTCACTGATGTTATCGCCTCTTTGTATGTTTGTGGTACATTACACATGAGTCTATACCAGTCGTGGGCAAACTTTTTAGACCCGAGGGCCACATCAAGTTTTGCCAATCAAGTGAAGGGCCACATGTCAAATCCTTCATAAAAATAACTTTTATTTATAGTGGCAGTATGCATGGAATAATATGTAATATTGGACAGAATCATGTCACATTAATACAAAACAGATTATTTTACAGTTTTTTCTGAATGCTTAAGCACATTTTTTGTAACTATTGGCTATTTTTGCAAAACTCTACACACAAATAAGCAAACCCTTCACCAAATCTGCAAAACAGTTTAGTTCTCTTGCAAAAGCTAATAAACCTTGCTTAACTTTTCAAACTTTCGTAAAAATGGTATTTTTGTATCAAACATTTAACACAAGCCATCACATTAATAAGCAAACAATGCTCCAACTACACACTGATGGAATAAATAAAAACTACATCTGGCTTTTGCTTTGAAAACAGCTTCTCAACTGATCTTTAAAAAGGAGTTTGCCACATATGTAGAAGCTTTAAAAAAATAATAAAGAGTGAGAAGACTAAACAGTTATATGATTTGTTTCAAGATCATGCTTTTATTTAACCCCTTACAGAGTTTCTATTTGATGTCTGCACATTATGTTGTTCTTTTTTTGTCAAGTTATTTTATATATATTTTTGTTGTTTGTTGGTTTATTTGTATTTGTTTATTTATTGTTTATTTGTTTGTTTGTTTTGTTTTTGTGTGTGTAATTTTATGGCTTTATATTTGATTCACTGTATGACATGTCTCAGTCAGTGTGTGCAAGATTATGTTTGGATTGAGTTTGGCCTAAATTGTTGAGTTTTTGAAAGGCAAATATAAAAAATTATAAAGAAAATAAAGAAAAACGTCTGGCTTTTCCCTTTTCTGAGCACAAGCTAGGCTATGTCTGTTTGAGGTCATACCTTTCTCATAGTTCTGTAAACATACAGGGATGCAAACTTCAAGTACTGGTGTTTATTTACACACATCAAAACAAGCACAAGGGTTTTTCCAAATCAAAACACAAAATAGTAATTTCACTGAGAAAAAACAAACAAAAAAGTCTGACTACATCGTGTCGTCTCTCTGGGTCCGGCCACAAAATTTCATCTACATCACATGCAATGTCCTCTAAGGCACCGGGGAAAGTATCTGATTGCAAAGTGAACCAATTATCTAAATCAGTTTTCACATGTGACAGTGTGCCAGACAGTTGGCAGAATAGTGTAAATAATAGCCAGACATGTGTATAGTTTTGCTATGAGTGTGTTGATCAATTGGAAATTCAGTGTAAAGCAGTGAGTTGTGTTTACAGTTCTGCAAAAAGAGTGCTGTGCAGTGGATTGTACCTTCAATTTTGCAAAGTGTGTGTTACAAAATTGCAAACTTAGTGCAAAGCAGTGTTTGTGCTTTTAATTTCACAAACTCAGTGAGTGGTTTTGCTATAAGAATTAATCGTTTTATAAATTGTGCTACAACAATCTCGGTTAGAGTTTAAGCATTCAGAAAAAACTGTAATAAGCACACAATGCTCCAACTACACACTGATGGAATAAATAAAAACTACATCTGGCTTTTGCTTTAAAAACAGCTCCTCAACTGATCTTTAAAAAGGAGTTTGTAGATGTAGAATGTAGTCAATGTAGAAGCTTTAAAAAAAAATAAAGAGTGAGAAGATTAAACAATTGTATGATTTATTTCAAGAATATGCCTTTATTTAACCCCTTACAGAGTTTCTATTTGATGTCTGCACGTTATGTTGTTCTTTTTTTGTCAAGTTATTTTATATATATTTTTGTTGTTTGTTGGTTTATTTGTATGTTTGTTTTGTTTTTGTGTGTGTAATTTTATGGCTTTATATTTAATTCACTGTATGACATGTCTCAGTCAGTGTGTGCAAGACTATGTTTGAATTTTTGTTTGGTCTAAATTGTTGTGTTTTTGAAAGGCAAATATAAAAAAATTGTAAAGAAAATAAAGAAAAACGTCTGGCTTTTGCCTTCTCTGAGCACAAGCTAGTCTATGTCAGTTTGAGGTCATACCTTTCTCATAGTTCTGTAAACATACAGGAATGCAAACTTTAAGTACTGGTGTTTATTTACACACATCAAAACAAGCACAAGTGTTTTTCCAAATCAAAACACAAAATAGTCATTTCACTGAAAAAAATTAAAAATCAGACTACATCGTGTCGTCTCTCTGCGTCCGGCTACAAAATTTTATCTACATCACATGCAATGTCCTCTAGTCCAAGGCACCGGGGAAAGTATCTGATTGCAAAGTGAACTAATTATCTAAATCAGTTTTCACATGTGACAGTGTGCCAGACAGTTGGCAGAATAGTGTAAATAATAGCCATACATGTGTATAGCTTTGCTATAAGTGTGTTGATCATTTGGAAATTCAGTGTAAAGCAGTACGTTGTGTTTACAGTTCTGCAAAAAGAGTGCTGTGCAGTGGATTGTACCTACAATTTTGCAAAGTGTGTGTTACAAAATTGCAAACTTAGTGCAAAGCAGTGTTTGTGCTTTTAATTTTGCAAACTCAGTGAGTGGTTTTGCTATAAGAATTAATCATTTTATAAATTGTGCTATAAGAATCTCGGTTAGGGTTTAAGCATTCAGAAAAAACTGTAATAGTTATAATTGAGTCAAATTTACAAGTCAAATTAATTTTCACTGCTGTTTATATTTACTTATCAATCATCATCATACAATAAAATAATGCCTTATAAAATATAATAATAATAATAATAATAATTATCACAGAGGAGAATAGAAAAGATGTTGTCTGATAGAAAAAATCTCATAATAACACAGTAAAAATAATTTAAATGTTTGTGTGAAAAATGCAGACTTAGGTTGCAGTCTTTAAAAACAGCAATACTTTCTTGGCATATTAGACATACCGCTTTCTGACCGATATTGGTGAAGAAGTATTTTGTTGTCCATTCTTCCTTAAACACACGACATTCAGAGTCAATTTTTCAGACTCATTTTCAGTCATTATCGGTCGAGTGCATTTTAATATCCGAGAGTGTGTTCTAATTTTACTGGTTGCGCTAACTGTACCGCGTGCAATGCTGCCATCAAATGGTGTTCACTTGTATTGCATCATTACTTTACTAATTCTGCAACCAAACAGTTACTCTGAAGCAGCATTTTAAAAACTCCCTCGCGGGCCGGATGAAAGAGTTTAGCGGGCCGCATATGGCCCACGGGCCTTAGTTTGCCCCTCTCTGGTCTATAACAATAATCAATGTTGACCATATCACCTTCAAAACCACAAGCATAATCTCTTAAATAAGCTCACAGGATATCTCCTAACTTCTGAGTCATCTTCCAGTTTGTCTACAATGACCTCTTCCTTAGCACTTTGTGGGCTCAACTCTGGGTCTAATTTCACAGACTCTCTAGGACTCTTCCTGATCTCAAAATCCTCAACAACTGGAATCTTTGATTCAGCATTTGTTTCATATACAAACTGAACAAGTCTGTGTTTCTTTACTTTGTTGTTGTAAGGATAGTAGACCATGTGTAGCAGAGTGAAATAGCCCTCTATGGCTATAGGCTGGTGTAACACTCATTTGTTGAGCCTATGAGGACCTGGTTGACTATCACTGTAGTCTCTATTGGCTGGGTCATGTTAAGTCATCGAACCGAATTCCAGTTAGGAAGTATAAAACTGGAGCACGTTTGGTAACTCTGTATGCGTCATCACTTTTTCTGATGGGTAAACCCTTCCGATTGTAAGTAACACTAAGTGCGGAATTGTGAGCTTTTGTAAACTTTAGTATATTCGGGTAGTAACTGTAGTGTACGTGTTGCCAGGATTGACATCAGATGCTGCTCATTCGACATGCTTGCTACCTGCTATGACTCCTTTGTGCATCAGAGGCTTCTGATTTAGTATCAGGGTGTCTGCGGGGTCTTAAAAACTATTACAAATTGATAAATCAATGTAGAGAAATTTAAGGCCCTTAAAAAGTCTTAAATGCTATTTTGCAAGGTATTACCTTTTATATAATGTTTGATTATGCAATCTATAGTGATGCTAACGTTTGCCTGAATTAAATCTGAGAATATCAGGATGCTGTGTAGTTCATTAAATCACTAAAATCCTGCTAGATTTGACATCAGGCTGCCTTGTTTACTGCAGTAACCAAGGTAACACCATCATTTCTGCAGCTCTATAGCAAAGTCCCTTTAAGGCAAGTCATTTCACTCAGTAGGCATCTTTGAAACGCCTCTCAGGCAGTATGCCCAGACATTCTGTTTGAATATGGAAACATCAAATTCTCCAAAATTGCCTGCCAGGTTCCAACCTATATACGGAAAAGGTTGAAACTTATTTGGGCTACAGTCCATTTGCCAGGATAAAAACAACATTTATCAACCAAATAAACAAACAAAAAAACTAAATAGTTGTGAAGAAGCTTTTAAAAATGACTGAACAATGCATCCACACATGTTTAGATGTTATACATGTTATAATGTTAGCATTCAGATATTATTTAAGAGTAAATTCAGAATGTGAACCTTACCTTTTCAGTCTTCAATGAGGAAGTGGGATGAGAAATGGCCTCAGTAGGCTTTTCTTTGTATGTTGCTGTTGGTAATGTATCTAAATGTAGGAATCTACAAATGTAGTTTGTCCTCCAAAGTTGTTCTCTTTACTTAGCAAAATAAGCCAATGAACATTCTGTTAGGAACCCGGAATATATAGATACAACCCTGCTGAGCTACTGGATCTGGAATGTGATTGGATAAGACTCAATTGGCCCCCATTAATGCTGGAATAAAGATGCAAATGAGCAGTGGGGGAGCAGTGAAGACTCAAGACACATCACTGTGGGGAAGGAGAAGTTCAGCAGCTTTACAAACTGTACAAACTGTTGTACAGAGAAATGATGATGCATTGAGAAAATAAGTTGACTTTAGCCATCATCATTTGTTTTGTTGCTGTTGTTGTATAGGCCTGTTGATGGAAGCTTTGCCGATACATTTCATGCTCCCCTGTATTTAGTAGTATTTCTAAACTTATTTTATTTTGAATCATGTTGTGGCTGCTGCATTTTGTAGTTAATGTTGATACACTTATGTTGAGGCATTTTGATTTGAAACACATTTCAATGTATTTTTTCCCAAGCCTAGTTATATATTAATGCAAGAGTTGTGTGTTGTTGTTTTTTTTTGTGTAAAAGCTTCTCAGAGTCTCTTGGCTGAAGTCTTTGTTTAAAGATGCAAATGAGCATTGAAGACTCAAGCCACACCAATGTCTCAATACACACAACTACATTCACTTATATAATAGTTATGTAAGGCCCCGTTTACACTAATGCGTTTTCGTTTTAAAACGCACAAGTTTTGCTACGGTTACGCCATCCGTCCACACTACGCCGGAGTTTTCGAGCCCCAAAAACGGAGCGTTTTGGAAACGCTGAAGAGCGCGTTTTAATTCTGATACGCTGCTGCTCCGTCTCAGTGTGGATGGGGAAAAACGGAGACATCTGAAAACGGAGGCGTGGCTGCTGAGATTCGCTACCTGATTGGGGCTTTTGGGTCATTGCGTATCCTTCCCTTATTTGTCAAGCCCCTATCACATGACTATAACGCTACCGGAAGACGGCAGACCAGCCTTCACTGTAAACAACAACATGGACACAGAAATGGGAGCGTTGTTTGCACTATTGTCCATTTCAGGCACCATTGTGCAGTTAAACTCTGCCTTTTTTACTACAGCTGCTGCACATATTCGCAAGAGGCAAGCTATTGTTCGAGCACTCGCTAATCGCTCACGTTCATTGTTGACTAACAATCACCAAATGCCGAGCGAGACACATGGTTCCTGTTTATACTTGAATGCGCATGCCCAGAGTGCACGAATGGTCACGTGATATACGTTTTTGGTGGAGTAATGTGGACGGAGATATGTTTAGAAACGCTAGATGAAACGCTAGTGTGGACGCGGATCGTTTTTGATAAAAAAAGCCGTTTTAAAACGAAAACGCATTAGTGTTAACGGGGCCTCAGTCTTATACTATAATACTGTGATATATTATCATTCGTAGAAAGAAACCATTTCTAAACTTCACAGTGAGGTTTTATTTGTGTTAAGTTCAGTCAATACATTGACATGAGTTAACTATTAGCAATGCTTTAGTCATTTATTTATCACTGAACTTGTGAGTTTAGAGTCCTTTATTTCTCTTAAAGCACATGCAGCTCATTGCTGATTTCTGTAAGACTATCAACACACTCTTAACAGGTCAATTATTTCTTTTCAAAAGTGTCTGTAGATTCTAACTATCAAAATGAAACTTGTTTCTGTGCCAATGTTGTTTTCTTCCTTCGGTTTTTAGTTGAACAGAACATGTGTGAGCAGCTCAGCTCTCTCGAAAGCCTCTTACTCTCCTGGTAGGTAACAAAGATGTTTTTCCCTCTAATTATTACTTGTGTTTGTGCATATAAATATGCATAGAAATTCACAAAAGAATATAAAAGATACCCTGTGACAAAACATTTTTCTTTTGACACAGTAAAGCGATCACATACTGTCCATTTTTGTGTTCATTCCAGGTGCTGTGAAATGTTATGTATAATCTGCAGAGGCAATCAAATGTGAGTAAAGTGCCATGTATCTGATCCTGTGCTCCAGCATCTTTTTTGCTTTAAATTAAAGTCTTTTACTCTAAAAGCATTATGAAATTGGTCCTTTGTTGCTAATAATTGATTTATATTATCTGAAATATAAATAATTATATTATATTTGAAAGTTGTATATTCAATTAGTTTGATTTGTCAATGAATATAAAAAAAAACATTTAAATATGCATCTAAATTTACTTTAATATATAAAGCTTTTAAAATGACTGTGTATTGACCTGTTTGTGAAGCTAAATCTTTAACATAAGTTGATTGATTTGCACTGATATTATATTTTAAATTGCTGTCTTAAACATTTGCTGCATCAGCAGTGTTTGTCTCTGGATTGTAAATGTATTTTCATTCATTATATTTTAATATGATGATATATCAATAATCTGCAACATAGAACTGAATTGCACTGACTCTGGAGAAATGAGTCAAACTGACTCTCTCATGTGTCTTGTGATTGGCTGTTCGCTGCACTTGTGTGACATGAGGACAGGTGCGTTCGACTTCATGCAGCGCTGCGCAGATCGATCGAAATCTGTTTTAAAGCGGTGCATGCTGGTTAAAAATTTTGTCCGGATTGATGCTGCGCCGACGCCACGTGACTGTCACATGTGGCATCAAAGTATCACGACAGTGCTCCGAGATCAGACGACTGACTTAGCCCAAGCAGCATCTGAAGAGGGACTGCACGAGCTCTGATGACGACACCGATATTACACGATTGGCCGAGTTCACGGCATGACAACAACCACGTGTGTTTCGGGTTTATTATTGGACAAATTCCGTCTCACAAATTTCAAAACAAACACTTAATTTTTCATGCCATCTCTATCTTACACATCATGCTTATTAAAAGACTACAAATATTTTACTGCAGTAGGCCTATCATCTTTTGTTAAATAATCTGGTTATAAAGGCTAGCTCTGCACAGGTTTATTTTCGACCTTTTTTTATACAGACTATTTACTGCATTCATCTCCATAAACGATTTAAATGATATATTTTAGTGAATGACCTAAATATTAACTCAAATAAGTCTTAAAGACTTTAAATAAAATAATTATCATCATTGATCCCGCCACCCAACTATTAGTCTAGAGTGATGTTTAAACTCCTAGAATTACCCTCTCGTTTCCCCTTATTTCTCTCATGCGTTTGTAATATATTTAATTCATAAATCACTTATTGTTTAAAAATGAACTATAGTTTGTAGAGACTGTATTTGTCATGATTACCAGAGATCCTACCACTAGAGACCGCTGGTACACACACACCCATTCACAAGGACTACAATTCTGCTGATAAATGGACTACAACTCCATACATGCACTCTAATCACACACACATGTTCCTCATCCTGACTGATTGCACACACACCACTGGAGGCTTGTCAAAGACTGATTACACCCAGTATATAGTCAGCACACAAACACACAAATGTGGCTGAGTATTGTTAAGCTGTTGCTGTCCTTACGTAAGCGTTTATCCTGTATCCTGTTTTCTGTGTTTTGACCTTGGACTGTTTTCTGTGTTTTGAACCTTTGCTGCCTGCCCTGAACCTTCTGCCTGTTTTTGGATTACGCTTCTGGATTCTCTTCTACACTGTTAATGCTGGTTTTTGATCCCTGCCTGTCTGACCATTCTTCTAATAAAGCTGCATTTGGAACTACCCTGGTTTGCATAGCTCCCTTTCGCAACAGTATTGTGTTTTACTTGTAAATCTTTTGTTGTTATAAAAAAAAAAGAAATGATGATGATGACGCCATGTGATCGGTCATCATGACTGCCGCAACTTCGAGCCCCGACGTGTCCGGCTTGACGGCTCCGTTTTCAACTCTGCCCCCGCCTGCACTCGGCTAATCTTATTGATCACTTGCTGCAGCTGTGCTTCATGTCGAACTTACCTATTGTCTGCACGTCATACTTTCAGCTTCGTATGCTCCAGAGTTGATCATAAACTAAAATCAAGTTAACAGGAAAGGTTTAGATCAAGCATTGTCAAATCAATTGACATGGTCTTAACCAGGTTGGGTTTATTTGATTTGGTCAACTTCCAGAGCTTTCTCTCTTAACCAGGAGAAGTAGGGAAGAGGCACTCACTCCTTATAGTGACATTCTGAAATCAAATTGAAACCAGCCTAATAGACAAAGTAATCAATGTGCAAAAAAATCACAACACATTAAAGGTTACCAAGACAGATCTCACAACAAGACAGTTTTTTTTTTCTATAGGCACAAATCAAGCAACATTTAACACAAACAAATCAAGAAAGAAACTTCTAGTCAGGAACTTCCACAGCACAGCAACTTCTAAAGGCGCCCACTCTGTCTAAGGCAGGCCCATCTATAGTAGCAGCTGGGCATGGTTAATCTGAAGGCAAGTTAGGCCGAGGTCACACTAGAGTTTGTGCTTGCAAAATTCTGTCGTAAAGCGATGTGAAAAGGGGTGGGATAAAACAATATGATTAGACGTTGATAAAAGTGAGCGGTTGCTCCATATTGAAATTTTCTGTACAGAGAGGTCATGTTTAGATCTTCCATCTTCTCATGCACTCAAGTGATGCGATTTCAAGCTTTGGTCTTACCTTTGTAGAGACCACTATCAAATCTGTAATGCATCTATATATTTAGAATTAGAAAATTATTACAACACAAGTACAATTTAGTGTATAGGCAGTTTATACAGGGTAATTCAATGACAAGAGTTCACTTTCATACATACACAATGCATAACCTTTCATGTGATTAACCTGCTCCACCTACACCAACTACAGCATTTCTCAGACTTCTTTTTCACCATGGTGTAATTACAGTGGTGGACATCACATAAAACAACATCTGCACTTAATCCTTTAACTTGTTTGCAACAATGAATTTTAAATATTTGTGTCACATATTCATTTAAATAAATGGCTCATCATTATGGGCAATTATCTTTAGTAATAGCTGCCTGATAGGCCAGACCATTAACTGAATAGGATCGTTTTACATATAAGAAACCTGTTAACGGGTATAGCTGTTCATGCCAGTACCAACTTAATAGCCTAAAGCATATTACATGAACAGGACCTGCCTAACAATTCTTAAGACAAATAAGCAGAGGTGTCTATAACAATACATGCTTGATTCCCCAAATCATTACAATCGTTACATCTGAATGGTGCCTTTTCACATATTTTGAAAATAGCTAGACAACCATTAGAAACTAGTTCTTCCCCAATACCAGTTTAATACCTCAAATAATTACATATACTGTATATATATATATATATATATATATATATATATATATATATATATATATATATATATATATATATATATATTTTGTACTCATTCATTTTCATTTCGGCTTAGTCCCTTTATTAATTTGGGGTCACCAGAGCAGATTGAACCAGCAACTTATCCAGCATATGTTTTACGCAGCAGATGCCTTTTCAGCCACAACAGGGAGAACATGCAAACTCCACACAGAAATGCGAACTGACCCAGCCGAGGCTCGAACCAGCAACCTTCTTGATGTGGGGTGAACGTGCTACCCACTGCGCCAACGCGTTGCATATATAAATTTTTTTTCATGCTAATAATGTTATCTTCCAGACATTCTCTCATTCTCCTGCTTTTTTTCATCCGAACACTTATTTTTGTCAGTTATACTGCTTCTCGATTGTAATGTTCAGAGGCAAATTTTAAACCCTGCTCAAGTTAAAAATGCATTTTAAAGACCACAAGTTAATTGGAACATTGAGCTGCAAGGTGATAAATAGTCCTACACTGCAAATTTTAGATAGTAGATTTAACTACCTTAGAGTTAAAATTAACACTTCCTTAGAGTTTATATGGGAACCACTATAAAGTGTTAAAATAACACTTTTGAAAGAGTTAAAATTATCAACACTCAGAAAGTGTTAATTAGAAAACTCTTATAGAGTAAAATATTTGTTAAATGTTTGGAAAAATACCTGCAGCTGTGGTTGCCAGAATTTTTCCGTAAAAAATACGGAAGTTTTATAGAACTGTTTAAATTAACCGTATTTCATGAACTGATACAATGTTCAGTTCACAAAATCAGAGCTTGGTGCACAAAAATGTAAATTCATTAGATGCATTAATGTGTTCATGTGCATTTGCAATTAGCAAACAGATTCACTGCATTAGTAACTACACAGTTACCTTTAAACAAAAGAAGAGGCAGCACAATATCAGATACTCTTAGTTCATCTTGGACTTGCACACAGACGCTACTATCCTCCACAATGGTGACACAAAAAACGTTTTACAGTATTTTACAGTTTTTTTTCTGCATTTTACGGAAACATTCCAGCAGCTGTGGTTGCCAGTAAGCTACTGTTTTTAACATTTTACACTCGTAAATTCAGTTTACAGAATATTTCCATTAAAAATACATTCCACAGTCTGTATTTTTCATCGAACACATTTAACCCCTTAAAGCCCAGAGCAAAATCCTCACTAGTGTCCTCACTACAGATTAACATCAGAACATTTGTTAAACAGCAACACAAACACGCAAATTTTAGATAGTAGATTTAACTACCTTAGAGTTAAAATTAACACTCCCCCAGAGTTTAAATGGGAACCACTATAAAAGTGTTAAAATAACACTTTTGAAATAGTTAACATTATCAACACTCAGGCTCCGTTTACACTAATGCGTTTTCATCTTAAAATGGCGTTTTAGAATGAAAACGATCCGCGTCCACACTAGTGTTTCACGCAGCGTTTCTGAACAGCTCTCCGTCTACACAACACCACTGAAAACGCACATCACGTGACCACACACACAGACTCTGGCATGCCCTGCAGCATATCTAACCAGATGAGAGCTGTGCTCGTCGGACGGTTCATCAAGGATCTCCCGCTAGATCTAATCTCACTATATTTGTTAAACATGAGATTTAATTCATCTTGTTGTCTTTATCTAACCACATATTCTCAGGTAACGTGTTTTGGCTGAGCGCAAAGATAAGTTAATAATTAATGGAACCACGTACATTCTTGACTGATTGTTTGCCTTTATTTCCTATAATGTATAAACTTATTGTAGGTTATACTTTTATAATGGCCATTATTGATTATTAAAACTGATATTCAGCAAACGATAGTGTATGTTTCGTGTTTTCAATGAAAATGAAAGGAGGCAATAATGTTTTCGGCTCCGTTTTGTTATAAATAAGCGTACAGTGAAGATGACGCTCATATAAATATGCAGCTACACAACGCCTCAACATTTCTGCTGTCTGTTAAGTTAATATCAAAATGAAAATAGGCAGTTCCTTATATCATGTTTTCATGTTATTGTTAAGAAAGTGAAACAACGTAGCCAGTGTGATATGAATGAGATTATGAAGTAAACTGTTCCCTCTGAAGTTTTACCCAACATGTCTTCGGGAGTCTGCTTAACATATCAAACTTGCGAAGTCTAAACTTACAAGCAGAGGATGCAGGACTGAACTGTGTGCAGGCTACTTAATATTGAGGGAAAAGCCTCAATCAGATGGGCGAATGTCTGCAGCCTCCGTTTTCCCCCATCTACACTGAGACGGAGCAGCAGCGTTTTAGAAAGAAAACGGCCTCTTCAGCGTTTCCAAAATGCTCCGTTTTCGCGGCTTGAAAACTCCGGCGTAGTGTGGACGGATGGCGTAACCATAGCAAAACTTGTGCGTTTTAAAACGAAAACGCATTAGTGTAAACGGGGCCTCAGAGAGTGTTAATTAGCAAACTCTTATAGAGTAAAATATCTGTTAAATGTATGTAAAATACCAGCAGCTGTGGTTACAAGAATTGTTCCGTAAAAAATACGGAAGTTTTATAGAAACACTCAGGCAGTGATGACATTAATGAGATAATTAAGTGTCTAATTAAAGGAGGATTGAGAATTATTGATGAACAACTGTAAACAAGCAGAATCACTGAAGGAAATAAAACACAAAACACACAGCCAAAACCAAAGATGAAATCAACTGAAAATAAAACTCTTAAATAAAATAATAATTAATAAAAATAAAACAAATTACACAATAAAAATGTCATTTCTCAAGATCTCAGCAGAGATCATTAAACAACTCCACAAACATCAGGAGCTTCACTTATTATTGACCTTTGACTTTATTTCTGTCACGTGAACAAAAGCTCTTAATGACATTTCTGTTGTTCATTTGAAGTCACCATGATGGAGGACAGAGTCTGCTTTAGTTGGGCTCTTCAACTTCTTAATTTAAGACTTGTGTTTATTTTGGTTTCTATAATTAATTGTGTTGATCACAACATTTATTTATATAGCATGAAAAGCCAAAAGGAAATTTAAGAATCAGTCTGATGAGACTAACTATGGCATTAAAGCTACCCCGCCTGCTTGTTAACTTATTCAATATCATGTTAGTTATGTGTAAGAAATGAATAATAAACTTAAATGAAACCATAACAGCTCCCGCAATAAACGACTGCTTAACAGGTTTAAATACACTGAGACAGGGATTCACAATGAGAATGTTTGGTCTATGGCAGAACTTAAAAACACACAGACATCAACAATTAGTCTTTGAATCTCAACAATGGTGACAAACAAAAAATCTAAATCAAATAAAAAACAACCCAGGACAACACAAAACACTCTACTGAAATATTACCCCCAAAAACAAAATAAAATAAAGACAAAGAAAGAAATTTTAAGCACATAAACCTGCATAATTTACTCATGCTGCAATGCATACTGGGAGCTTTGTACTATGCTGGCACCCAGCATGCATTGCGGGATGAACAGATCATGCAGCTTTTTTTTTTAGCAACCATGGTTGAGGTTCATATCCTGATTCTTGATGTCTGTGTGTCTTAATGTGCTGCTGGAGCTCTGGGGTTCAGTGCATGACATTCTAATTATTCTTTTTGAAGATTTCCTTTCTAATTGTTTGTTGACCCTCCATGTAGAGCAGCAGTATTGTCCCAAACAGCTTTAATAAAAATATATTTGTAAATATTTTTTATGAAATTAACTTATTAAACACCTCAAACTCCATCTATAACAACTAAGCACATACAGTATGTTTTCTCATTGCCTTACTTGCTATAACTGATCAATTCTAGATACACTCAGTTATAACAGCCAGAGAAACATTAAGATAGAAGACTAAAGGTTCAAGAGCTTAACTAAATCAGCCTCTGATCTCCATGATGGTGAGGTCTAATGACACATTTTCAATAAAAAAATATAAACCTCTGTTAATGATCAAATATTTTTCCAGAAATTAAGTCAAACTGTAA
This sequence comes from Danio kyathit, assembly GCA_903798195.1. NCBI lineage: Eukaryota > Metazoa > Chordata > Actinopteri > Cypriniformes > Danionidae > Danio > Danio kyathit. Next base: position 221,156 of record CAIGQS010000083.1, read on the forward strand.
TCAGTGAAGCTGCTAATGCTGTTATTTAATGGAGTTGTTTAATCCTCTGTTTTAATTCAGTTGGTTTGGTGTGAGGTTGCGTCTGTAGTTTTATTTCTTCTTACACTTTCTTATTCTTTCCGTGATTGTGCTTGTTAACAGCAGGTGTTCAACAGCAGGTGTCTGAACTCACTCATGTGTGGCCTTCACTCTAGTGGACTAAACTAATTGACTAATTTGATTAGTTAATGAGGGTGTATGGCAAGATTTCAGACACTCTGATTAATTTCTTGAAAACAAGGGTTATCTACAAAGGTAGATACATGTTGCTCTGTATGACAAGGAGGCTAATCAGCTTCTAACGCTGAGAGGGTTATTTCATCTTTATTTAACTCTAGAATTTCAACACTTTACTCTGAATTACCGCAACACCCAAAATTTAACACTAATGAATTTGCTGTGTTTGCGGGACAAATTTCAGATAAAGTGTGAATCTTTTAATCTGATTCAATCCGACTCAATTGAGTCAAATCAATGATTCGAATCTTCAAGATCCAAGTCATTGATATGAGCTAAATAAATCCCTAATCGATCTTATAACGTAGATTGATTTCTTACAATGGTTTTCCAACTGTTCCGAGCGTTCTGCTGGTATGAATGCACTAAACTGTTTTAATGAAAACAGTTTGCACTCAGAAGGTGATAGCAATGGCCACTTCCTCATTCATATAATATAAATTGTTAACATAACGTTTTTGATAATTAATATTTACGGATATAATTCCAATGCACAGAATGTCCAGTTGCTTGATTTATTAGATAATAAAATTAAACATTGGTTGACTACATTTCCTTATGCACATATCATAATTGGTGGAGATTTTAATATCACTCTTAATAGTCAAATTGATTGTTGGCCACCTGGCAAAGATTCCTCTGAGACTACAAAAATAAAACTATTAATGGATAGATATGAATTGATAGATACTTGGAGACAAAAATTTCCTGATGATCCGGGACTTACTTGGTCCACTAAAAATCTTAGTAATTATTCACGCATTGATTACTGGTTAGTATCAAAGGACCTAAACCAAATGGACATCTCTATATCTACTCATCTCACCCCGCTGACAGATCATAAAGCAATTGCTATATGGATTAATATATGTACGTCTGAAAAAGTAAATGGGAGAACATCATATTGGAAGCTTAATAGCTCGTGCCTAAAGAACGAACAAGTTATTACAGAAATTAACCGTTTACTTAAATATTTTTTTAAATAAAGCAACCGCAGAACAATCTTTTGGTAAAAACTGGGAATTGTTTAAATACAAATCTGCAAAATACTTGAGATCATTTAGCAAAATGTGTGTACGGACTAGAAGGGCCGAGGAAAAGGATATTGTAGCCCACATCTCTTCCATTATAGAGAAAGGGGTGGATAATTTATCAGATGATGACCAACTTGATCTAATAGAATTACAGAACAAATTAGATGAGGTTTATAAAAAAAAGCTCAGGGTGCATTCATTTGTTCTAAAAAAAAGTGGCTTGAAGAAGGGGAGCAGAATTCCGCTTATTTTTTTTCGATTGGAAAAGCAGCGTGCAAATCACAATACTATACACAAGCTTAATATTAATGGAACGGTTACCTCTGACTCTAAATTAATATCTAAATATTGCGCTATGTTTTACAGTAAATTATACACTTTCAACTACTCAGAACAATTAACATCCTCGTTTTTATCATCTTTAAAAAATTCGACAAATATATCATTAGAAGATAAGATGTTTTGTGACAAGCCTATAGAAATAATGGATGCCATCAACCATTTAAAAAATAATAAATCCCCTGGAACAGATGGGATGGTATCAGTTTTATAAAACTGTTGCCCAACAGATGGCGCCTTTCTTACTGCATGTATTTAATGAGAGTATTTCCAATAGTAAATTGCCACCAAGTATGAATCAAGGTCTTATCACACTTGTCCCAAAGTCAAAAAAAGATCTCTTATTTATTGATAATTGGCGACCAATATGTTTATTAAATAACGATTATAAAATACTTGCAGCAATTTTTGCTGAAAAATTCAAAGATATATTAGACTCAGTTATTGATCAAACCCAATCAGGGTTTATGAAGAATAGACACATTGCTAACAATATCAGACTAGTTTTGGACATTCTTGATTACTCCCACTTGATTTCTGAGAAAAGTTATATACTATTTTTAGACTTCTACAAAGCTTTTGATACCCTTGAACATAATTTCATTTTTCTCAGTCTTAAGAGGTTTGGGTTTGGTCCTTTTTTTTGTAATGCAATCCATACTCTATATAGTAATGCTAACAGCTCAATTAAACTGAAAAATGGGACTTCAACTAGATTTGACATTAAAAGGGGCATATCCCAAGGATGTCCCATTTCTCCTTATTTATTTCTACTGGCTGCACAGTTATTAACAGATCATATTAAACAAAGTGATCTTGTAGGCATCAATATAGCAGAAAGGGAAGTGATCATAAGTCAGTTAGCGGATGACACTACTCTCTTTTTAAAAAAATACACAGCAAAATCCTCAGAGTAAAATTTACTCAGTTCAGAGAACATTTGGTCCCTCTCTAAATTGAGTAAAATTTACTCAACAGCAGAGTTAAAGTTAATGAGACAATGATGGGGTTAATTAAGTGATGATTGAGCACTGATGATGAACACCTGCTGCTGTTAATAAGCAGAAACAGAGAAGAGAAACATAAAACTACAACTGACTTCAGTCACAGTCGTAAATGAAATAAACTGAAATAAAACACATCAAATCTCTCAAAATTTCAACAGAGGATCATTAAGCAACTCCACAAACAGCAGCTTTACTTATTACCAACCTGTTTGGCCTTACTTCTGCCACACTCTACAAAATTCCATATAGTGATATTATTAAGAACTAAGTCATTTTTTACAATAACAATAAAAAAACACCACTTTTTGGGTTTTAAGCTGTCACCATTGAGGAGAACAGTAGTTGCTTTACTTGGACTCTGACTCGATTTTTAATGTTAGTTTTTCTTTGTTTACCTGATAGTGTATTGTGGCAAATATTGAATAAAGAGAGCAATTGTGCTCTGGATAATTGATTCTGTGCTGATTTAGTCACTGGTCAAATCAGTAAAATTGGTTTTGATCTATTAAGTCTGAATAGTGTTTTATCACAAAAGTAGCACTGTATCAAGAAAATAGAACTCAGCAATGCTTTTATCAGCTCATAAAACACATTGAACATCGGAAACACTCAAAACACACAGACATAATGAATCAGCGTTTGCTTCTCAACTATGGTGAGTTTTTTTTTTCTTCTACAGTGCATGCTGGGAACTATGGATGAATGTTAGCAGACACTGCAGCCAAAAAAATACAAAATCTCTAACCACTGTTGAGATAGAGACGCTGATTATTGATGTGTGTGTCTCTAAAGTGATTCAGATGCTCAATGTGTCAAAAATTTATAAAACCACAGCTGAGGTCCATTCACTTGAAAAACACAGAATTTTGTATCTTACATGATAAACCATCATTTAAACATGATTTACAAAGTCAAACATAGTCTCTTATACAGTAACTCTTTATCAAGAGTAAAAATCAAGACAAGATCAGTTAACCTGATCATAATTGCTCGCTTTATATTTGTCATAGCAAGCCAAGAAAAGTCAACGTCAAAAATCGAGTCAAAGAGCCCAAGTAAATCTACCACTTTTCTCCATGATGGTGACATCGGGGGGAAAAACTTTTTTTTTTTTTTTAAATGTAAATACCTAAAACAGTTAATTCTCAATAAATCTCATGTGGACTTCTGTGAACATCTGACAGAAATAAAGTCAATCAGGTAATCAATGAGCAAAGCTGCTGCTGCTTCTCTTCTGTTTCTGCTTATTAACAGCAGGTGTTCATCATCAGTGCTCAATCATCACTTAATTAACCCCATCATTGTCTCATTAACTTTAACTCTGCTGCTGAGTAAATTTACTCAATTTAGAGAGGGACCAAATGTTCTCTGAACTGAGTAAATTTTGCTCTGAGGATTTTGCTGTGTAGTGATCAAGTTGCAGTAGCTTTAGGAGTAATAAATACATTTTCGGAAGCATCTGGTTTACGCCTGAATATTACCAAATGTGAATTATTATCTGTGAAAGATTGTGATGCTCCCTCCATTTGCAATATTCCGGTTAAAGAAAAAGTAGTTTATTTAGCAATTGTTATAACCAAAAATGAATCCATACGCTGTAATGATAATTTTACTTCAATTATAGAAAAAACTGAAAAAAAAACTTTATCAAAATCAGTGGCTTCAGAGAAATATCTCTTTAAATGGAAGAGTGCTACTTACTAAAGCTGAAGGTTTATCCAGATTAATCTATACTGCTTTGGTCCTACAATTAGAAAACAAAATTTGTAAAACAATAGACAATTTATTATTTAACTTTGTTTGGAGAAATTGTACACATTACATTAAGAAAACAGTTGTGATGAACACTTATGAAAATGGAGGACTCAATTTTCTAGATTTTAATACATTAAATTGCACCTTTGAAGTCAATTGGATGAAACAATTTTTAAAGTGCCCTACATCGATTTGGAATTATATCCCTAACTATATTTTTTCACAGTTGGGTGGCTTAAACTTTCTCTCCCTATGTCATTATAATATTGAAAAGTTACCTGTGAAACTCTGCATTTCACAAGGAAATGCTTCTTGCTTGGTCTCTTATTATAAACACAATTTTTCTCCGCACTCTTTTTTCATTTGGAATAACCGCAATATACTCTATAAAAATAAGTCCTTATTTCTTCAAAGTTGGTATGATAATAAAATTACTTTAGTTCATAATCTCTTTAATGAAAGTGGTCTTTTGCTATCATATTATGACTTCTTACAGAAGTTAAATTTTCCTGTCTCACCAAAAGAATTGGCCATTGTCTCTGATCCTGTTCCTGCAGGAATTATTACACTGTTTAAAGGCTTGAACAGGACGCCATGTATCACACCATCTCTTTGTGATCCGCTTGAAACTACAGTGGGTAAAGCTTGTCTTGTTCCAAACTCAACTAACTAATCAATCCGTGCATTGTTTCAGAAAGAAGTTGTCTCAAAATCATATGTTATTACTTACTGGAGCAATTTTACAAATATTTCAAACTGGAGAAAAGTTTGGCTTTTGCCACGCTAATACCTTATTGTGAACAAAGTCAGAGAAGTGTCCTTTAAATTAATTCACAGATTCTACCCAGTGAGCAGCTATTTCAAAAGATTTAAATCGGATATTAACACAATGTGCGCTTTCTGTAATTTACAAAGTGAAACAACTGTACATTTATTTTGGTACTGTTCCTACACAAAAATATTTTGGGGTAACTTTTGCAAATTTGTGATTGAGTTTATATAGTCCAATTTTTCTTTGTATTGGGAAAATGTGTTATTTGGTTTTATTTATACAGAGACTAATACTGAGAAAGCATTCTACTTCATAAATCTTTAATTTTTACTTGCTAAATATCACATCCATAAATGCAAATTCTACAATAATAAACCACTTTTTAAGGTATTCATAAAAGAATTAAAACAATACTTTGAAACACTTTCCGGTTCAGGAAACACTAAGGCTAGGAAAACATTATCTTGTCATGCCCTGTTTAAAATTCCCCTGTAACATCAGTACTTCATTTTGAGTTATTTACTCTTAATATTGTATTTTTACTTAAAGCTTTACTTTATATGTATTTCTTGTTTAACTTATTGTATTTTTTTCCCTTACTGTTTTATCCCCCTGGCATCCTCTATGTTTCTTCTAAACATTCTAATTAATAATGTTTCATTATACTGTAATAATTTACTGTTCAGTTAAAAAAAAAAAAAAGTGAAGTGTCCATCATTACACACTTAATTTTACCGGTCGAATGAGTGCATCATCCGGGTAATTAAAGTGCACTTATTATTTTATACTATTTATACTACAAAATGGCGTAGAATAGTGCATAAGTATGCGGTTTGGGACGCACCTTAAGTGGTACAAAGCTAAACAAAAAAGACTTTTATTTTGGCGTGGTATGTGACGTCATAAGGCTGCGCCACTCCCGTGCTGCGATTCAGTTGTAGAAAGGTTTGTTTTAAAGCTTTTACACTTATATAAACCGATTGCTTAAAGTTTCAGGTTTTTTATTCAATCCTAAATGATGTACCTGCCGTTGACAACATTATTTTAATCCTTTTATACAACGTAGTATTATTTACTCACAGAAATGAGGGCTATTGTTTGAATAAAGATAGGACAAACTTTATTTGTCCCTGAGAAGAAATTTGTCTTGTGCAAAAAAAGTGCTACAATGTTGCTGTGAGCAAACAATAAAGTAAATAAAACAAACAAAAGAATTAAGAACATAAAGTTTGAAAACAGAAACATGTGTGTAACGAGTGTTTTAAAGAAGGTTTAGTTATTAAATAACTATATATAAGAAATGGAGTACTAGTTTTAATCAGCTCATTTGTGGCTATTGTTTCTTGCTCAGACTTACTCTTTTACCTGATTTCTTTTTGTTAATGACTCTCATATAAAGAAACTGTTGAAGCAAGTGTTGAAGAGAAGTGATTTTGTTTCATTGTTTTATTTATTTAAACTGAACATTTTTATTGTTTTGTTCATTTGAAACAGGATAAAGTGTCCAAACACAGAGAAAAACTCCTGCTGAAGCGACTGATCTCCACACTGTTATAAAGATGGCGTTTATTAAAGAGGAGAGTGAAGATGTGAAGATTGAAGAAACATTCACAGTCAAACAGGAAGATCTGCAGGAACAAACAGGTTGGTTTTCCTTCTCAAAGACCAACTCAGTCATTTGATCCTCATTCAGATATATTTTATTAAATCTAAATTAAATCCATCTTGCAGCCCTGAGTGTGCTGCCTAGTTCTCCTAAATGCACATAAGCACTCATTGAAAGACAGGAATGAGTTTCTTTCGTCACTTGTTCTCATGTCTTTTGTCATTCGTTTTATGTATTTCCCGTTTTCTCTACCTTCTTAAGGTTATTGCTTTTCTTGTTCTCCTATTGTTTTAAAGTATCCTTAACCACTGATGCTATATATATATATATATATATATATATATATATATATTTATTATAATTTTTTATTTATTTATGTTTTTAGTTTAACTGGGCTGATGATATTTGACCTACAGCATTCTCATAGAAAATATCTACTATTAAGGTTATGGTGTTGGCTTAGTACTTTCCATTTGCATATGTCACGTTGATCACAATTCCCTTTTTTCATCAACTTCTTTATGGGTTTAAACTTGTTTCTAGTAGTTGTTACTAGTTCTCACAAATAGTATCCGAATTGCATCATTATTATAATAACTAATTACCAGGGCTATTGTGTTTAAACAGGGTTTCCGCGGGGTCTTAAAATGTCTTAAATTTACTGAAATATTGTGCTGTAGGTCTTTAAAGAGCATATTGTAGGTTAAAAAACTATTTAAAAAAAGGTAGAATCATTTGTAAAAATACTCTATAATACCATAAAATACCATATTAAAATGTTTTACGAGGCGCAAGGGCACACATTTTAAAGAAAATGTGTCTGTTTTTCCACTTCCTTTTTTTTTCTAACCACCCCGGTGACGTCACATCAGGTGCTTATTTGACAGGCGCACGCTGTCTGCAGTGATCAGAGTAGCATCAGTTGTAAGTTTTGGTGTTATTTATCATTTATCGTCGTATATTATTGCGTGTATGGGGGCTGCACAAACTCCAGCCTGTCAGCATATCAAGTCCAAAGTTTCCTGTTGCGATTTTCGTTCATTTGTTCGTGAAATGGGATGAATCCGAAAAGACCGTAAGCTGACGCGAAAACGGCGAAAAACACGCTCCTGGATCAGTCAGAGATGCAGCGCGATGAAAACGAGAACTGTACACGGTAAGACAACTCATTTTTCTTTTATATTTGTCAACTTTCAAATCAGTAGGCATGATTTTTGACTAAATAGAAGCAACGCGATGTGTTTACGTTGGAGTAGCCTACAGTACAGTACAGCACTGCTGTTAGCTTGTAACGTATAGCATATTAAATATGCTTTTTTTAAACCATGTAAAAATGTAAGCATATGATAAGACAACGGGTACCATCAGTTTGCTAATATTATAAATGTCTTGTATAGTTATAGCGTAGTGACTTTGTTTGCTCAGCTAATTAATAGTTTATTGTCATGTGGTGTGTTTATAAGGCTTTGGGAGACACATCTGCATTATTTCCACAGCATATATGCATCAGCCCTTACAGCGTGTCTGACGGTGGAATACTGGAGGTCATCACAGGCTCGACGAGAATGCAGAACTGTCCACTACATACTGGGCTCTCCTTTCTAGATCCTTCCAGTGGGTTACAAGTGTAAAGCTGTCAGCATCTTTTTACACAGCATTCACAATTTAGCACACATTAAAGACATGACAGTGTGGCACCCACATAAATGTTGGCCAACTTACTGAAAAATAATTCAAATAAGGTTTACTTTTAAATGGGTCAGATGATATATTTTTATTTCAGGATTATATGTTTGTTACCTACTTATACATGCACTCACACAGATTCTTATACATATATAAAGAGTCAAAATGCTGGGTATTATCAGTGCTTATTTAGTTTTATTTAGTTTTAGCTATATTAATAAAACTGGAATTTGAGTTGAATTTGAATTGGGTTTATTTAACCATAAAAGCAGATCAGATCTTTTGATCAAATCTTTGTATTTTATACAGTAACACAACTTGTGATTGTATTTTTTATGGATTGTTGCCTAAATGAGATCCAATAAGGATCATCTTATACCCAATGCAAAAAAAAAAACAGGCAAAAAAGACATATTTTAAAACTTATTTGAATTGTTTTAATATTTGATGTTGTTTTTATTTTAATACAAAAGCTCTGAAAAGCTTTTGTATAATAAAAAGAGTTTCAAGTACCTTGTTTACATGTTTCTGCATTATTCCAGACGTTCTGTGTTATTTGTGTTTTGTATTCACTTATCTACAATTAAAAAATAGGGTCAATGTGGCATAACTCTGTTAAATGTTCATTAGTTTCTGTTACTGGTAAGTATTAATACTTATAGATGATCAGTACTAGCTTTGCTATTGCCAAATAAGATTTCGTTATCTTACATATCTGCCTGTAAGCCAACTGGTCTCTCACTGAGAACCTGCTCTGTTCTCCTCACAATACAGCTCAATTACTCTTCTTTGACTGCTGTTCTGTCTACTGGTCTCTCCACAGACTCATAATAGTATGGCTGTGGTCCGTCGTTTGTGTGAATAGCTCAGAATATCTTATCTCGGCATCAAAACGCGCACCGCGATCAGTTGTCTTCTAACTGTACGTTCACACCGAAAGCAGCAAGAGCGTCAAAGGTCGCTCTGGCCGCCCTGGCAACAACGCTGTCTGCCTTGAGCTCCGGCGGCGAGAGCGTCAAAATTCGCTACACATTGATCTCGTATTTAAAGGAGCCGTTGTTACACTCCCCCATAAAACATGCTTTCTAGCGTGAAGATGTTGCACACTTATTATCAAATTCACTTAACTGCCGAAGATCTAGTTGCATGTGGTTTGGCTTTGCTCCACTATGTGTCCATATGCTTGAAATATTCTGAAGCAGCAATACTGTTTTGTATTGTCGCATGAAATTCCCGCTTTTTTTATGAAAAAAAAAAAATATATATATAACATTGATGCACATCAGTAGCTCGCCAGTAACGTTTTAAATTTACGTTCCAGTAAGAAAACATTGCAAATAATTGGAAATCCAGCGACCGCAATAATTAAACCCTTGGGAACAACTGTGGTCGGAACCAAAGTTCACAGTGACTGTGTTCTCTGACTCCTCTCAAGCGGTGGACTTCTACATTCTGATTGCTTGCCGCCGAAACGCGTCATAGCTCATTACCATAAAGTTGACTTGATTTCAACTTTCCTCGACGCTCACACCGGCGAAGACGCACCGCGCTGCTCCTCGCCGCTTATCGCCGCCTGCTCCCATTGAAAATGAATGACTTCCGGCTACTTTGATGCTCTCGCCGCTTTCGGTGTGAACGTACAGTTACTGTTATATGCGCGATACCCCTCTTCTGACGTCACTTCCGGTCTGGCGATTTTTTTTTTCAAATGCGGAAGTACATTTCTAAAAACTCCAGATGGCTTAATAATCAACTGTAACGTATATTTTAAGGAAAATCTAGTTCCTACTTTACTCTTACACACATTGACTCACTGGGGTGTCTAACCTACAATATGCTCTTTAATCTTTTTAAAACAAGTCTTCATTTTTCCTTTGTTCATGTTCTGCTACCCAATCTGGCCAAAACCCATACAATCACCAACAATCATCTCAATAAAACTTTAAACTTTTCATTCAAAAAGGTCATTTTAACTCTATTTATCATAATGGTTTAATTATTTTCCTCACAATAACGTTTGTTTAAATGTGCTCCATGTATTTACTGCTGAGGACATCGACCTGGACAGATTGTTGTGAATAGATTTAGTTTATTAGAGTTTTTAAAACTTTTAAAACATTTGTTTATTTTTTATTTTAAAGAAAGTTTTTTTTTTTTTTGGAAAAAGTGCATGGATACAAGTAAAGCTTGCTTGTTTTTTTCACAATATTTAAAATCTTTTGCTTAGAAATATCTAAAATATTTTAATTTATTATTATTATTATTATTATTATTATTATTAAATGTATTAAATTATAATATTTTTATGATAGACAAATACAAAATCTGGGCCATTTGAAAAATGATTTAGCCTTCGCCCTTTATGAGTCTAAAATGTCAGTCATAACGGTCTTGAAAATTTCTTAAAGGCTTACATTTAATTTGGTGAAACCAGCAGAAACGCTAGTTTAAAGTATGTCAAAAAATGTGGATGCCCCCAATTTTAAACATGCTGAATGAAATGGACACTAAAATAATTAATTACTATAAAACATTGTACAGTATTCTAAACTTTATGATGTTGTGGGATGATGTGAGACAAAACAAACACATTATAGTAAAACAATAACATTTAGCATTGCACTGACTACAACTGGCCAACAAACTAGTCTAAAAATGACTTTTGCTGCTTAAGAAATGGATTACAGCATGCTGATGATATGCAAACATTTGAGTGTAAAGTTCATCAGAAATTCTCTGAATATTGACCATATTCTTCACGTACCAGCAGGCGGCGCCATTGGAATCTTTTTGCTTGAGAAATTTTTTAAAGAATTAATTTTTAGATCTTAAAAACAGTGTTATGCTGCTTAGGCATGGGGCGATAACCATTTTCAAGGTATACCACAGTTTGGAGAAGTCAAGGTTTTAAAACCGCTAATATTTTCTGCTTTCCCTTCCCTACAGTATATGTACGTTTTTTTTTTTAAAGTTTTAAGTTTTCCCATCTCTGGGAAACATCCATGCACACTCATTCACACTAATACACTACGGACAATTTAGCTTTATCCAATTCACCTGTACCGCATGTCTTTGCACTAGTGGGGGAAACCGGAACCGAGGTTTTTTTTTACATTTTAAATTTTTTAGGACAACAGTATCTCCAGCAGGAAAGATATCCAAAGATGCTGTTTTAAATTGTAAAGAAATCTGTGCTTCTGAAACTAATGAAGACAGCTAAAGTCAATGATTCATTTGACTTATTCAGCCTGACATGTTTACTGCTCCAAAATATTGTAAAAGTTTCTCAAAAGAAAATGTATTGTGTTGAAAGGGGAAAAAGTGTTTGTTTTTTACCCAGACATTTAAAAAGAATATATTTTAGAGCAGTAATCACAGTACAGTGAAACCGTGATATTTTTATTCAAGGTTATCATACCGTCAGAATCTTATACTAGCCCATGCTTAATGCTGCTTGATGTTGCAAAGTCATTCATTCATTTTCTTTTCGGCTTAGTTCCCCTTATTAATTTGGGGTCGCCACAGTGGAATAACCAGCCAGCTTATCCAGCATATGTTTTATGCAGCGGATGCCCTTCCAGCTGCAACCCATCTCTGGGAAACATCCATACACACTCATTCACTACGGACAATTTAGCTTACCCAATTCACTTGTACCGCATGTCTTTGGACTAGTGGGGAAACCAAAGCACCCGGAGGAAACCCACGTGAACGTGGAGAGAACATGCAAACTTCACACAGAAACACTACCTGACCCCGCTGAGGCTCGAACCAGCGACCTTCCTGCTGTGAGGCAACAGCACTACCTGCTGCGCCACCACATCGCCTGTTGCAAAGTCATATTTTCTAATTTGATTATTTTTCTTTGTATGTATAGTCATGAACACACTTGTTTGTAGAGCAAGTAGCCGTTTATTATTCCTGGTCATTTCTCCAATCGGCAACTGAAGTTCTAAAACAATAACATATGAGATCAGGGCCCCGTTTCAGAAAGAAGGTTAAGTGAAAACTCAGAGTATTTTAACCCTGAAATGAGAGAAACTCTGGGTTTTCTGTTTTAAAATGGCAGGTTTGTCAAACTGGAGAAAGCAGGGTAAGTCAAGCCTGTTTCTGAAAGAGAGGTAACTTTAACTCAGAGTCAGTTACCGTGGTCACTTACTCTGTGAACCCAACCTGGTCAGGAGCAGGTCTTATTCTCTAAACTCAGAGTTTCTGTCGGTCTCCTCCCCTTTTTTAAAGACGAAGCGGTATTTCTCGCTTAGCCTTACGTTTCCAGCCACCTATTTTTATGTGCAGTTTGGATAGGCTATGAGCATAAAAAAATCGGTTGATGGAAACGTCATGATGCACATAACTTTTGAAATATAGGCATAAAAACATGCGCATAACTGAGTAGGATAAACTTTTTATTTGATAAGAAAGGAAACTTACGTAAACTACGCAAGCACTTTTACTGAACAAATTCCAGTACATGCATTAAAAAAGGTTTGTTATAAGAGATCATATGATGATGAAAATGTGTGTGAATGGACAAACCAGCAGACTGAGCACACTGTAAAACATCTGAAATGTTGTTTTGGTCATTCTAAAATGCCTTAACCATTTTAGTATTAATGTTATTATATTATTAATGACCTCCAGAGCGTCTGGAGCGTGTCAAGAGCGTCTGTTCTCCGTGTCTCATGGCTTCAAACGCCTCCATGTGTTCATCGTGTGCTGGCATTGTCCTATGAGGTGAAAGTCATTTAATAAATAAAGAAAAGATTCATGCAGCTTCTTCTACCGCAGTAAATTCTGTTTTTACTGTTGATATTTGGCGCCAGTTAATGAGGAAGTGACGATTTTGTTCTCTTTGATTCATTGGATGGAAACGCTGCTTTATTCGCACTTCTTTTATGCGATATTCCAGTTTTGCAAATAAATTTTAATTCTCATTTTTGGATGGAAACAGCTATTGCCTACATTTCAGTCACACAAAGAACAAAGTTACGTACGAGAATGGCTTGTCCTTCTTTAATGAATAATTAGCTTAAAAATTCACAAACCTTCAACAGGGACATGTACTGTAACTAGATTAATGGGATTATTACTCCTTATTACTGACACGCTCCCCACAGCATTCTTCAAAACGGTGTTTAACTGTTTAGAAATGGATCTCCTAAAAGTGGTAAATGCTTCACTTCTCTCAGGGATTTTTCCAAACTCACTTAAAACTGCAGTTGTTAAACCCCTCTTGAAAAAGAGCAATCTGGATAACACACTATTGAGCAGTTACAGGCCAATCTCAAATCCCCCTTTCATTGGCAAAATCATTGAAAAAGTTGTTTTCAACCAGGTTAACATGTTCTTAAACTTCTAGGGGTGTTTAGACAATTTTCAATCTGGTTTCAGAGCACATCACAGTACAGAGAGCGCTCTTATAAAGATAATCAATGATATCCGCCTAAATACAGATTCAGGCAAACTAACAGTGCTGGTATTGCTGGATCTTAGTGCTGCATTTGACACTATCGATCACAGGATACTTCTGGATAGGCTGGAAAATTGGGTTGGGCTGTCTGGGACGGTCCTCAAATGGTTCAGATCTTATCTTGAAGGGAGAGGTTACTATGTCAGTATAGGTGACCATAGTTACATTCTAAGTTACATTCAGTTACATTCAGAATAAAGTACTATTACTTGTCTATAAATCACTAAATGGCCAAGGACCTCAATACATTACAGATATGCTCACTGAATACAAACCTAATAGATCACTCAGATCTTTAGGATCAAATAAACTAGAAAATCCAAGATTCCACTGTGTATGAAATGTGCTATATAAATAAACTTGCCTTGCCTTCTAAAAACTATTTTTAGTACCGCTTATATTCTTATTATTCAAATATTTTTAATGATTATTCAAAAGTCTTCAATTTTTCCACAACACACATATTGAACAACAAAGTAACATGGTACAAAGCTGCAGACATACTCGCACTCCATAAAGAAAAAGGGAGAAAGAGAAAAATATAAATCTAAATCTATAAATGAAAATATATAAAACAAATTAGGAAATTAGGGTTAAACTCTCACTTAGGATATAATAACCCCTGGGCGTTCAATGTAGGATAGTAGTGATGGGAAGTTCGGCTCTTTTCAAAGATTCGGCTCTTTTGGCTCGGCTCCCTTAAAAGAGCCGGCTCTTACGGTTCCTAAATGGCTCTTTATTCAGTATCACTCCTAGCCTTCTATTTTAGCCCAATTTATCAATTGTGAATGTTTTGTGTATTGGTAAGCAACTTTTTAATTCCTTTTTTTCCATAAAAAAAATACACAGTTACTATTATTTAACATTTTAATAAAACTTTAATTGAACAATTGAACACAATCAGGGCTTGACATTAACTCACCGGCCACTGTGGCTAGTAGTTTTCCAACGTTACTAGCCACTCTGCATTTTCACTAGCCATAATTTTGTTGTTGGGAAAATAGATTTTATATGCATAAATTTGACTTTGACATGCTAAAATACTTGATTTAAATTTTGTGTTATGTCCCCATGCCTCGTCATTAATTTCACTTTTTGTGTGTCGTGTATGAGCTTGCTCAATGAGCATAAGCAAATGGTTCATGGTTTCATTAGTGTTATATTGCAATTAGTTTTTCTTTCACATGACCTTTAAGGGTTTACCAAATTTATCTCTGACCACACCAAACAATAATTATTTCTTAGCCACAAATGTGTTTTAATGTGTCAAAACAAGCAAAATATAGCTGTATACTATAATTTTTATTTACACAAAACATTTCTTAAAAAACAAAGAAAAGCAATTGATTTAAAAAAAATAATTATTGTCATGTATCTAAAACTATGCACAGTAATCTGTCCTGACTAAAGGTCTCTCGGATCACCAGTTAACTACACATACGTAAATGGAGAGTTAATCTCCCATTAAAGCAATATTGTAAAAAAAAAAAAAAAAAATTTTAAACCATATTAACAAAAATAAAAGCAAATAAAACCGTAAGCAAATGAAAGCAGGTGAAAAACATACCATGTGTGATAAGGATCTGTTCAAAGTGAAAGCAACCGGTGCTGCTTACAAAAAGACAAATTTTGAGCTCTTGAAAGCAGCAAGACTGTGGGTGCATGTTCATCACTTTTTGTCTAGTCTATTTGAAAGAGAACCGATCACAGTTGCGTTTCCAGACACGGTTGCTTCACGAAAGGAAACAAGAGTGTGCACGCGTTTTAAACAGTCGCGCGAATCACATCGGCTGTTAGCGCGAGTGATCCTTGTGGTACGATCCTAGTGGGTCCTCCCATGTGATTAGCCGCATGGTTGTTCCCAAATGAAGCCCCGCCCCTACTTACGGCAGAAGATTCGGCTCTCCCCGACGGGAGTCGGCTCTTCTCGTTCGCTTCAAAGAATCGGCTCTTAGAGCCGGCTCGTTCGCAAACGACACATCACTATAGGATAGGAAAGGCTGCCAAACCTCAGAAAACTTTTTTGTAGAGCCTCGGATGGTGTACTTAAGGCGCTCGAGTTTAGGATGTAATAACACTTCTAATATCCAGTGTTTGTGGGATAGCGGGTTAGTTTTTTTCCACCTGAGAAGAATCAGGTGTCTGGCCAATAAAGTAGAAAAGGCAATGATTTCTACGTGATTAGCTGACAGGCACATTTCTTCTGGCACTGTACCAATAATTGTGGTCAAAGGATTAGGATCCAAATCTTTTTACATATAGATGAAAATGATTAAAAATATCGGTCAAAAATTGATGTAATCTAGGGCATCCCCAGAACATATGACTCAGATCTGCTGGCTCCAAACCACATCTGGGGCAAGATGAATCTGACCCTGGATACATTTTTTGCCAGCTTGCTCCTAGATAGGTGAAGCCTATGAAGCACCTTAAACTGAAAAAGACCATGTCTAATACATACAGAAGATGAGTGTACCAGTTCTATGGCATTTTGCCAGACTGTATCTGATATTTCTAGTCCTAGCTCGTCTACCCATTTTTGCTTTATACGATTTAGGGAAGGGGAGGCTGTTCTTTGGATCACTTCATATAACATGTACATCGTAAACCTTTAATATGGGTCAATATGTACCAGTTCATCTATCCAGCATGCTTCTGGTTGGTTCAGTGAAGGAGAGAAGTGTTATAACGAAACTACGGACCTGAAGGTACCTTAACAATTACACTGGGGAATCTCAAAGTCTGTTCTTAACTGTTGAAATGAGATAAATATGCCATCTTTAAAGAGGTCCTTAACACCGTTAACTCCCTTCCTAGACCATATTTGGAATTATGAATCTATAAGAGAGGGAGGGAATAACAGACTTAACAAAATGGGAGCAGAAGGCAATGCTTGTTTATTATTAAAGTGAAGTCTGAATTGTGACCATATTCTGAGTGATCCATTAATAACTGGGTTATTTGTAGAATATTGTTTACTCACTGGAATAGAAGCTCAAAGTAGTGAGCGTAAAGACACTGGATTAGACGTGTGCTGTTCCATCATTAACCAAAGTGGGGCCTCGTCATTACAGATGTTGGGAAACCAGAATAACAGTTTGTGTAAATTGGCGGCCCAAAAATAGTATAGGAAATTTGGCATTTGACCAATCCACCCTCTTCCTTCTTTCTTTCCAAGAATTCCTTTCTTATGCGAGGAATTTTCTTATCCCAGAGAAATGTAGAAATACAATTATTCAACTCCTTGAAAAATGACTTGGGATTAAAAACAGGCACGGTCTGAAATAGAAACAGAAATCTTGGTAGTATTGTCATTTTAATGGAATTGATCTTCCCAGCCAATGATAATGGAAAGGTTGATCACCGCGTCATGTCTCATTTGGCTTTGTCTAGTGTCGTTTTAAAATTAATATTGAACAAATCCTTATATTTGCGTGTCACACTCACACTTAGATATATATATTTATCAGGACTTACTGAAAATGGAAAGCATTGGAAGGACATTTGCAGTGCTCTATCATTGATAGGGAAAAGGAGACTCTGCTAGATTGACTTTGTATCCAGAAACATTTCCAAAAATCTGAAATTATTGTAAGAGCTTTTTAAATACATGTATCTGGATTTGACAGAAAAAGAAGATAATCCGCATATAGCAGGAGCTTATGTTCTTGTCCCTCTCTAAAAATTCCTTGCAAGACATCTGAGTTCCTTAATACAGTTGCACGAGGTTCAATGGCAATGTCAAAGAGCAGAGGGGACAGAGGGCAGCCCTGTCTCGTTCCGCTAGAGAGTGGAAAGCATTTAGAAATGATGTTATTTGTTCGAATGGATGCTTGGGGCCTGGAATATAAAATTTTAACCCAGGAATAGAATCCAGGGTCAAAACCAAATTTTTAAACGCTGTAAATAAATAGATATAATCTATTCTATCAAATGCCTTATGGGCATCTAAAGAAATTAAGACCTCTGGATTAGTATTATTTTAGGTGAATAAATAATATTAAATAAGCGACGAAGGTTGTAAGATAACTGTCTCCCAACAATAAAACCAGTTTTACCAGAGACAAGAGCTTCAGCAAATACCTTGCACAACAGGGAGGTTAGCTTGGCAGAAAACTTCTTATAAAACTCGGCCGGGAAGCCATCAGGGCCTGGTGCTTTTCCGGTTTTCAATTTTTTGATTACATTTTCAATTTCAGAAGGTGTTATATTTCCTTCTAAGGCCAAATGATCTGAATCGCAGAGCGATGGTAATTCTAAATAATTAAAAAAAACTCTCGGTACGTTCAATTTCGATTACCTCAGAGCTGTATGGAGTTTTATAGAAGTTTTAAAATTGATCAGCTGCTGAGGATTCTTTTCAGTTGGTAACACAATAATAACCTGCCAGCTCGTTCACCATGTTCATAATGAATCTGGCGTGATCTTATGTAGAGATCCTCTGCATTTTCACTTGTCAAGGAGTCATATTCCACTTGCTGAAGAAGTCTTTTCTTATGGAGCTCTTTGGAAGGTGATGTTGAGTGTAGCTGATAATTTGTATTCATTTTATTCATAATCTCTGTAAGCCGTTTTGACTTTCTTTTATTTGCACTAGCTTGATATGAAATAATCTGTTCTCTTATATATGCTTTCAGAGTATCCCATAGGATGCCATAACTTATCTCTGGGGATTCGTTTGTCAAGGAGAAATGTTCTTGCCATGAAAATAGCCTTGGTTGCTGACATGGCAATAAATAAAAAATACATTACATTACATCGTTTGTCAAGGAAGAAATCAATTTGAGCATCAATAAATTTTACAAATCATCGTCTGCCAAGAGTCTTGAGTTAAACCGACATGTATGTTGGGGGATTACATTGCCTGGAAAACATAGATTTAGTGAGACTAGACAATGGTCCAAAATAACAATACTACCATACTCCACTTCTGACATTAAGAGAAGTAACGTCTTGTCCAGGAGAAAATAGTCAATCCTGGAATTGTTTTGATGCACAGGTGAATAGAAGGAAAAGGGGTGCTTACACCATATGGCTGAAGGAAGGAGTTGATCCATTGTGCTGGCTGACTTAATGTATTACTTTAGGGCTAGAGCGATCCAAAATTGGGTGCAAAACACAATTTAAATCGCCTCCTAAAATTAAATTGTGTGTGTCGAGACTAGGCAAAATTGAAAATAAATCACTGAAAAATTTTACATTGTCCCAATTAGGAGCAAACACATTGGCCAGGACCACAGACATGTTAAAAAGTTTACCTTGGATTATTGCGTATCTGCCATTTTTATCCAACACATTTAACTCTATACCAAACTGTACATTCTTATGTATGAGTACAGCAACACCCCTACTTTTGCTATTGAAGTTAGAATGATATATTTGTGTATAGCCTCCTCTATTAAGTTTCGAATTTTTTTTTTTCAACCGATGAATCTCCTGTAAATATACAATATCAGATTTTAACATTAATTTATGGGAACACCTTATTATGTTTCACTTGGTGATTTAGCCCCCGCACATTCCAGCTGGTAAAGTTTACTTTACACCACCCATTTTATGGAGGGCTGTCGAAAACATTTATCAGAAGCATCCGAAAGGTATATGTGGGTTTTGTATGTAGGGGGGTTTGGGGGAGAGAGAGGGAAAAAAAAAAAAAAAGAGGTGATCGCACATACACTTATAAACACGAAACAACACAATATTGAAACCTTGCACACACTTCCAGCTACTCCCACTCTTAACTAGCTTACCATGTGGGACCTCACGTATAAAACAAAACAATTTGAACCGTTCTTGATGTTTTACTACAAAGCTACCCCATTATTGACTAAATGTACTTAAGAACTAGAAATAACAACGAACATGTGCTATAGTGGTTATTTAAAAGTTAACCGGAGAGTGACATTAACATTTGTATTTGACAGCCCAGTGTACTGTCGTGATTGCCTTCATTTCAAAGACTTTCTTCAAAATATCCTCTTTTTCAGAAAAGTAGTGGCATTTAATCACGAAGGCGCATTGTGGTTCCTTGTCGTCCACTGGTTTGGACCTTTTCTCAAGATCCTCGCTTCAATCTCTGAGCAGAGCAAGCTCCTTTTTCATGATACTAAATTTGTTTTCCAGGGTAGTAAGAGAGTCGGAGTATTTAACCAACACAGACTTCAGACCAGTCACTCGCTCTTCCGCTGCTTCCACTCTGGCGTTAATGTGCTCCACAGCATTGCGTAACTCTGTCAGAAGCTGGTCAATTTGATTGCAAAGTTCATTTGACTGTGCAAAGGGCTTTTCTTCAATTTTAGCAATCAAATCAACCTTTAGTGCATCAGTAGTTTGAAGAACCGCACTGTTATCACTCGCCGGAGCTGTCTCTTTCTTAGATGCAGCTTGCACTTTGGGGTTAGCATTAGCATGCAGGCTAGTAGCGGATTCTGCCTCCCTATGGTTGTTTCGGCCTTAATTCATCCAGATTCAAGTTAAATTACGCTCAGAACAGCTAGACTCCGACACTTAAATGCTTATTTTCCAGTACAGGTAAGTTTAAGTTAATAGTATTTAGGATAAGAGCAATATTAAACGAAATTTTAAGTTTCAGGTAAGGACCCTGAACAGTTTGCGTCTTTACATGGTGCCGCTCCAACCGGAAATCCAAAACAAACAATATAACAACAATAATGAAACATTAATGAAACAAAATGAAACACAAAACCCTCAGCAACCATAAATCAAATGAAAGTGAAAGGAAAAAACGCAAATGATTTCAGGCCAGCAGATTCGTCAGATTTGAAAACAGGGAAACATATTGATGATAATAATAGTACAGGGAGAAAACATAACAAGAGAAATAAAATGAGAATTTGGGCAAAAAAAAAAAACTTTTGCTTCTTACCCACGGAGCGGAGGGGTCAAGGGAAACGAGAGGAGAATGGCATATGTGGAGGTGTGGATGTGAAGGTTGAGGTTGTCGATGAACCCAGCCGGTGAGTAGCAGCCACGGGTGCCTAACAGGAAACTCCGACACTGCCAACTGCGGGATGAATGCTTTCGGCAGCTGACTCCATGTCAGCGAGATAAATCGCTAAGTTGATTTTGTTCAGGAAACACTGCACTGAAGTCCTTGGTGACGCACTTGTTCACAGACGTCAAGAGCACTTCAGTAGCAAGACAGCGGTCCTTGCTCCGTTGCTTCGATAAAGACTACAAGTTTACACTGCTTGTCTCGACCCGGTTTCTCTACTCATTTTCCCACACTGCAACAGTTCAGTCAACTTCTCTTTCTTCCACACACCACATAATGCCGCTCTCTTCAACTCTCCTCCTCTTCCTTTATACTCTCACCCATTTCCTTTTTGCAGTCCCATGGGTGGAGACCAATTAAACAATGTTGACTGTCGTCACAGAAAACACCAACAATCATAAATGCTTGATTATATGCTGTCATGGCTTTGCAATCAAAAAATGTTGTTATAATAGAGGCCAATGGGGAAAAAAACAGCCATGAATATAACGAAAAGGGAGTAAATTTGCCCTTTATTTTAGGGATTGTAAATTAAGGCCCAATCCCAATTCTTATTTTTGCGTTTTTTTTTTTTAAAGCATGACGGAAAAACATGAATGTGGTTATGAATATATTAAACCATATGTTTGTTTGTCGTAAAAATTCGTAATAATGACAAGAAATACTAATTTGTGGATCTCCTTACTTCCGGGTTCAGCAATACTGCCGTTGTGGCAGGTGTATTCTGGGAAAGTTTTCTTACCCCTTGGTTTCGAGTGTGCTCCTGAAAAATCTTCGTTCGAAGGGGAGTATACCCCTTGCCCTTAGCCCTACGCCTTCAAGCTAAAGAGAATTGGGACACCACTACCCCTTGACATGAACATGCAAAACGAGGTGTAAGGGGAAGGGTCAAGGGGTAGAATTGGGATTGGGCATAAGTGTATTTTTTATTTTTTTTTTCAAAGGATTTTCCCAGAATATGACAAAATAAGAAAGTTTTGACCAAATTAAGCCTCAAAATCACCTCCGAATGGATGAAAAAGACCCAAAAGCACACAAGGGTAAGGTGCACATTCCAGCTTTTATGCAGATGCTGTACAGGTATGTCCAGGGCTGGACTGGGGCAAAAAATCGGCCCTGTCATTTTGGGCCAGAGCAGCCCACTAAATACAATCAAAATGCTACCCATCTGTGCATGTCCAATATGTTTATCAACTCCTATTTTATAAAAACACAAAAGCCATAAATATGAAATAAATACAGACATTAATCTCAATTTAATTTCTGTATACTGTCCATAAAGTTTTTTGTTAGGTTCTAAAAAATACAATATTCTCTCATTCATTTATTTTCCTTTGGCCTAGTCCCTTATTTATCAGGGGTTGCCACAGCAGAATGAACCACCAACTATTCCAGCATATGTTTTATGCAAAAGATGCCCTTCCAGCCACAACCCATTATCGGAAAACATCCATACACACACACACACACACACACACACGTAAACTACACCCAATCTAGCTTATTCATTACACTATTCACTCAGCCTATATTAAATAATAAACAACAAAAACTGCCTGCTGAAGCATGGGTAAATCTTCAAAGGGAACAGTGTACTTTATAACCTCATTCACCTCATCCTGCTTGCTGTTTCACTATCTTAACAATGAAGTCATAATATAAGGAAGTTTATTTCATTTTGATATTATGATTAACAGACACCAAACGGCCTCGTGTAGCTACATAGGCTATTTATATGAGCTTCATCCTTACTCTGCATATTTAGCTATAACAAAACAAGGCCTATAACATAGCTGCCTCCTTTCATTTTCATTGAAAAATATGAACTTTAGCCCATCTCTTTTGCTGAATATCAATTTTAATAATCAATAATGGCCATTATAAAAGTATAACATACAATACATTTATACAATAAAGGCAAGCAATTAGTCAATGTGCAGAATCAGTGTATGTGGTTACATAAATTAATACATTCACTTATTTTTGCACTCAGCCAAAACAGAGTTACCTGAGAACAAGCAATTCAAAAGACAGAAGAGTCGTTAGATAGAGACAACAAGATGAATTCAATATCACGTTTAATAGTGAGATGAGATCTAGTAGTGGATTTTTGATGAACTGTCCGACATGCACTATATTCTCACCTGGGGTTTTATGCTCAAAGCACCCGCTGACCTACTGGCTGCAGCTCATGACAGAGTGTGTGTGTGTGGTCACGCGATGTGCGTTTTTAGCCGTGTTATATGGATCGAGAACTTTCCAGAACCGCAAAATGAAACGCCAGTGTGTTTTCTGCAATTTCTCTGCACCTTACTTCCGTTTCTTCTCCATCTCTCTGACTCTCGACTATTTTGACAAATACACACCGAAGTTGCACACTCACACAGAGCCCAAAATAGGAGTTTGTGATTGGGTCAGCCCAATGTCAATAAAGAAAAGAACCAATGGGCTGCAGATTATGTCACATGGGCCGGTCTGTCAGAAAAAAAGCGTCTTACTTTCAGAGCATCACAGATCACAGCATCGCCAATTAATTAGGCAGAAACAAAACGATAGGCTGCTAGCGTTTTATGGGCCGATCAGATCATAACACGATGATCAGTCCGGCCCAAAAAGTACGTCGGCCCAGTGGGAAACTGCCCAGTCTGCCAGATGGCCAGTCAGTCATGTCTGGGAGGCAAATGTTCAGCTGTTACCAGTCAGGCACCGAATGAACAAGTATTCTGCTTTACAAATTTTAGAAAAACATTTTGTTGTAATTATGAATATAAACGAATTTAAATAGGCCATTTACAGCTTTCAAATCTGTGTCTTATCAATATGACCAAAATGACTTTCATGAGAAACTCTGAAAACTGGACTGACAGTTTCAATTTAAAATTTAACTTCTGTTAAGCGGCTTTGACACAATTTACATTGTAAAAGCACTAGATAAATAAAGATGAATTGAATTGAATCTGCTTAAATGTGTACACGTTATTGTACCAAACAAAATATGATCTGATTTATTTTACATTTAATGTGCATCAAAATTAGTGTGTGTAGCCAATGTCTCCAGTGTCCTTTCACTTTTCAGCTTTTTAATGAGAGTTTTTAAGACTTAATGAAAACTAATGTTTTATTTATTTATTTTAGACCTAATTGAAGAGAATGAGGGGAGTAAAGAGGAGGAACATCATGTCAAAATTGAGGAAAAAACTCATTTACAGACTGATGGTATTTTGAAAAGGAGAGACAAGAATCGTTTCACCTGCACTCAGTGTGGAAAAAGTTTTGGAAGAAAAGACCATCTTAAGATTCACATGATGATCCACACTGGAGAGAAACCATTCACATGCACTCAGTGTGGGAAGAGTTTCAGCATATCATCATCCTTTAATCAACACATGAGGATCCACACTGGAGAGAAACCATTCACATGCACTCAGTGTGGGAAGAGTTTCAGCAGATCATCATCCTTTAATCAACACATGAGGATCCACACTGGAGAGAAACCATTCACATGCACTCAGTGTGGGAAGAGTTTCAGGTGCTCATCACACCTTAATGAACACATGAAGATCCACACTGGAGAGAAACCATTCACATGCACTCAGTGTGGGAAGAGTTTCAAACAATCATCATCGCTTAATAATCACACGAAGATCCACACTGGAGAGAAACCATTCACATGCACTCAGTGTGGGAAGAGTTTCAAACAATCATCACACCTTAATCGACACATGATGAGCCACACTGGAGAGAAACCATTCACATGCAATCAGTGTGGGAAGAGTTTTAACCAATCATCAAACCTTAATCTACACATGAGGAACCACACTGGAGAAAAACCATTCACATGCACTCAGTGTGGGAAGAGTTTCAACCAATCATCAAGCCTTAATGATCACATGAATATCCACACCGGAGAGAAACCATTCAAATGCACTCAGTGTGGGAAGAGTTTCAGCCAATTATCATCCCTTAATCAACACATGAGGATCCACACTGGAGAGAAACCATTCACATGCACTCAGTGTGGAAAGAGTTTCAGCCAATCATCACACCTTAATCAACACATGAGGATCCACACTGGAGAGAAACCATTTACATGCACTCAGTGTGGGAAGAGTTTCAGCATATCATCACACCTTAATCAACACATGAAGATCCACACTGGAGAGAAACCATTCACATGCACTTAGTGTGGGAAGAGTTTCAACCGCTCATCATCCCTTAATCTACACATGAGGATCCACACTGGAGAGAAACCATTCACTTGCACTTAAGCCGCGGTCACACTGGACTCTTCTCCCCTTAGACTTCCATTCATATGCACACGAATGCGTCAGACCAGAAACGCAAGTTTATGCGTCAAGTTTCGCGGTTCACTGCTTTCAAAGTTCAAGGTTGGTGAACTCTGACCTGCGAAATCGCATCACTTGACTGTGTGAGACCAATCAAAGATCAAAACACGACCTCTCTGGTGTAAGGAATGAGCTCTTTGGTTTAAATAACATTTAAACTCTGGGGATTTGAATCTAAAGATTCGAACATGATCTACATAGAATTATTTAAAGCTTACACTTAACCTACTCATTAGTCCAGCAAATAGAATGGTCAGCGTAAAGCAATTCTGTATTATATTATTTTGTGGCCAACAATAACAATATAAAAACAGTATCTAATTATTTAATAAGCAAGGTAACAGTATCTGAAGCTGAGACAGTAACTTATAAAAGCACACAATACACCAACACGGATCTTAAAACGAAACAAAGGTTTATTGCTACTCTACAACACACTAATCTACATAACAAACAAACACACATACGTAAACACACACAAGCAGTTTGAGGAGAGTTGTGACGGAGAGCGAGTAAGGATTCAACTTCTAGCATTTGCTAAGTTCTTAGCATTGCAACCTGAGAGAAACCATAGAAGCAGAGAATTTCGCTATTCTTTACTACTTAAATGTAATTCACACCAGTTTAGCAATGGATAGAAACTTTGTTTGTTACTTGCTATTCTGATGGAATTTCGGTTTCCTCGACTGGTCCAAAGGAAATCCCGGCGAAGCTGATTTGTCAGAGTAGCAACTTCAATGACGTGCTGGAATTCTCTCGTCGGTGGAGTGGGGTTTCCTTACTTTCAGGGAAGCTTGGAGTCCGTTGCTAGGGATACGAATGTTGGACGAGGCGATGTCTTTGTGAAGTCCTTCGGCTCTCTGCAGAATTCTGTAGTTATGGCAGTGTTTATGTCAGTTCTGATAAGTTCACCCGATGGCTTGTTGTTGAAGCGGTTGCGCAAGCAGATCGGGGGGCAGCGAGCAGCGAGTGAATGCCACGAGGCTTCCAGCAAGGCGATGTAACTGCCAGCACGAGAACAGCAACGACGGTGATGAGAGGCAAAGACCCGGCAAAAAACGACGTAAACTTTCATTGTTCAAAGTTTTATAGGTTTGATTATAGGTGTGGCCTACACAGGTATTGTCCAATAAGAGAAGCTGCGAGGTGGGATTACACCCCCATTTCCTCCTCTAGGAGGTTGGGTTAGCCCTTCCTGTGAGAATCATGCATTACCTGCCTTTTAATCGGAAGCTATTAAAATAAAGTTTTATAACATGGACAATTTTACTAGTATGGTTTCTTCATATAAACCAATGCATTTGACATGTTTCAAGCTTTCGATCAAGACCAAATATGGAATGTTTCACAAACGTTGTGTAGATTTCATGCAACAGCAGCGGCTATAACTCATTATCTATCCATAATGGTTACGTTACACCTATGGAACATGTACACACATAAACCTACAGAAGCGTAAAATAAGCATACATTACTGAAATAAACAGTTTAACTTGAGTGTCTGTTTAAACTTTGGAAGAATCTGATCGCTTATGTGTCCACATTTCTAAGCATGTTTATTCCCTCGCAGACGCAGGTCGTGGTGTGAAACAGCAGGGGTTTGTTGAGCACTGTCAAAAACCGGTTTGGGGGAGTCTTTAAGTGTAGCCTCCTTATTGTTTCAAGACGTATAGTTAATTAGGACGGAGTTGTGAGATCGCAAGTGGTCCTGTGGATTGCCTTTTGCTGCATGTCTGTGGGTTGCTTTGAAATTGAAATCATAGCTCAGACACGTAGGAATCATTCAGTTTTATGGTGCGTGATTTGTTCTGTTCTGAAAAGATCCGTTGACTCCCCACACTGGACAGAAATTTAAAATATGGACCAATCGCTCACTTTTATAATGTCTAATCATCTTGTTTAATCCCGCCCCTTTTTGCAGCGCCGTACAACAGAATTTTGCATGCTTAAACTCTAGTGTGACCACAGCTTTGGTGTGAGATGAGTTTCAGCAACTCATCAGACCTTAATGAACACATGAAGATCCACACTGGTGTGAAAGAGTATATGTGCTTTGAGTGTGAGAAGACTTTTATTACAGCTCCAAAATTAAAACCGCACCAGACGATTCACACTGGAGAGACCGTAAAAGTGTTCACACTGTGACAAGAGGTTTAATCGGTTAACACATCTGAAAACACAAAAGAGGATTCACACTGGATAGAAACCGTACAGATCTGATCAGTGTCTACAGACGGCGCAACTTAAGAAACACATGGACAAAAAGTTGCACACATGACATGAATGCAGCAAAATATTTGCTCATGTGCAAAGGATGTTTCATGTCTGAATAATGTTTGAAAAGGCTGAGTGACGGTATACTGTTTTCCAACACTCCTACACTGTGGGGTTGTAAATGTGTTGCGCTCCTCGCGTTTACCGTAAACACAATGATGGCGGCTGAGAGAAGAACAGTTTCATAAACATCTGGCAAACAGCACCTCAGCGGCTTAATCTCTTTGCAAGTGATTGTACAGGTGCGGATACATCTGTACTCTACTCTCCAGTGCATTCATGTAGCTAGTCTTGTTTTGGATGATGTTCTCTGTCTGACTCCCTGAATGAGAAACAAATCACTGGGAAGACACCGCACATCAAAGAAGGTGGAGCTCCAGGGCGGTTAGTTTGCAGTATACCAGGGCCTCAAGTTTAGAAAGCCCATTCAATTGTCCTCTGTTGCATCTCTTATTAGTAAAGTTTATTTACTTTTAGGTTCAAGATTATTTCTAGTTTACTGCATTTACTTTTTTGAGTAGAATACAAAACTTGACAAATATTTTATGATTTAGGCAGCGCGACAGGTATTAAGTTTTACCATATTGATACATTGTGATGATCCCAAGACTCCAGATTGGAGAATGTGATAAATCCTGATTAGATGTCTGCATTACTCCTCAATGGCTAAATAAAAGTTGTTGTGCTAGCTACCACAGGACGCTGTGGCTACTCAGGAGTCCTCATGTTAAGACCTGCCATCTCATTGACTCTTTAACCCTATGGTTTTGTGATTGTTGTGATTATATCCTAAGTTCTTTATCTTCATTATTATCCCTAGACATTTGTTGGTTCCTTTGATTGATTGTTCTATGAGTTACATTTTATAATAAATAATTTGCATTCAGGCTATTTTGTTGGCTTATCTCTCTTTTGTGGTGCGACTTAAACAAGCAGGTCATAACACTTTGTAAAATGTGTCCAATTGTATTCGAGATCTTGTCCTTTTGGTCATGGCCATAGGTGAGAGTAGGTACCTAGATTGAGCAGTAAATTGAGAACATTGCCTTTTGTCTCAGCTCCTTCACCACAACAGACAATCACATCAACTGCTTTCCTGCTGCTGCAGCACTGATCCATCTTTAAATCTCACATTCCATTCCTCATGAAAAAAACGCAGATACTTGAACTCCATTTGGGGTAAGGACTCTCCTCCTGACTGGAGATGGCCACCTTTTTCCAGTCAAGCACCATGGTTTCTGACTTAGAGGTGCTGTTTCTTTCCCTGCCATGTCACACTCAGCAGCAAACCATCCCACCGCATGCTGAAGGTCCATGTCCTTTGAAGCCAAAAGGACATCGTTATCTGCAAATGGCAGACAGTCCTAGCCTGCACCTAAAATTCTGTCAGTAAAAATTATTATATTTTTAAAATCAGCCTCAAAAATAACTCATTTACAAAATAAAATGAATAAATGGATGGATGGATAGACATTGTAGTGGTGGAAGGGGAAGTAGGATGGCTTGTTCCACCATAAACCAAGATGGAGCTGTCTCAGTGCGCGAGATGTCTCAGACTGAAGGCGTAATAATAAAATAAATGCTCAGGAAGCCCCAACCCTTTTTTTAACAACTGGCTGTTGCAATGTACTCCTATGAAACCTAGGGTGCTTATTGTTCCAGAGAAATGAATTGACTAAATTATCAAACTGTTTTAAATATTGTAAAGAAATATTTACAGGGATATACTGAAGTAGAGAAGTAACTTTAGGAAAGCAATTCATTTTGATTATGATAGTTTGTTATTTTGAGTACCTCAGAGCAGTGGTTCTCAATTCTGGTGCTTGTGCAAAATGAGTTGACAACCGTCCCAAATTAATTTTAGCTCTTATTACTAGATATTAGAATCACACCTGAGAAAACACAAAAGCAGAGATTTGGCTTATCTTTAACTGCTTAAGATCAGTTTGCACCAGATCAGCAAGAGACGACATTTGTTTGAGTTTCTTTCGCCGACTGGCCACGACGAAACACAGCGTTCATGATTGGTTGGTGACTCAGCTTCAGTGACGTCCTTGGGATTCACTCGCTTGTAAGTGGAAGTTGTCCTGGATTACCGGGGTGACAGACTCTGCTGAGAGTCGATTTGCAAAAGTTTTTTTGCGGTTTCGGTCGTTCCTAAACTTTAAGTGGTTGCATGGAAAGTTCTTTGCAACCCGATTGCATGGCGAGGCAGTGTCCGAGAGCAAGGCAAGAGGTGGCAGAGAGCAGCAGTGAGCATGAGCGAGCTAATTCAAAAAGCAAAGTTTTACTGTTGCAGTAGGTTTTTAAGTGATCTGGTTTGGTCCCTCCTAGTGGCACTGTCTTCCAATGAGCAGTTGCCATGAAGGGCGGGCCCACGCCTTGTACCATTATGCTCAGGGTAAGTCATTAACAGACTGCTTGGTAATTTCATGTGGTAAAATATCTTGTAAGTTTGTTACTATCTTACATCAAATGTTACAAGACAAATACTGTTTCTGATATTAGTTTTTCATTTACACCAATGTATTGCAAATATCACTAGCTTTTGTTTACCAGACATCATACATTTCAGACATACAGAAGGATTCATCTGCTATAAGGCTTAAAAACCATTAATTAACTTGGCTGCAATAAACACATGTAGTATTCAAAGAAAGCCACTGACCCAGAGGGACAAATTTAATGATCTCCTTAAGTCTCTGGAATTTTTTTTAAGTAGCACACAATTCTTAAATTCACAAATCCAATTTTTGTTAATTCACAAATTGTCTTTTGAAATTATGAATTGGATTTTGTAAATGAATAGGGCTGTGCATGGATTAATGTTATTTTGTTTATTTTATTATTTTATTTTATTATTTTTGAGACTGAAAATCTTACATTTGAGAATCTTACATTTACATTTATTTGGGAATGGGAAGACATTCCTCTGGCATGGAACAGTCAATGAAAAGGTTTTGGAAAGTGATTTATAGCCTGCGCTCACTCCCAGATTGGAGGCTCCTGGAGCAGATGTAGACCTTCAGCAGTAGTTGTAGGTAAGAGGGTGCAGTGCCAGTGATTTGAACTTGATGCGAGCCTCGAGCTGTAACCAATGCAGAGAGATAAAGAGAGGAGTTAAATGGGCTCTCATTGAAGACCAGATGAGCTGCAGCGTTCTGGAGCATCTGTAGAGGATTAAGGGTGCAGGATGGGAATCCAGCTAGAAGAGCACTGTCGGTGTCCAGTTTTGAAATGACAAGAGTTTGCACTAAAAGTTGTGCAGCATGATCTGTTAAGAAGAGTCTGTTTTTTTCTGATGTTTAAAGTGCAGATTTGCATGATGGAGCTGTGTTAGCAATGTCCTCTTTAAAGGTGCTGTATGTAAGTTTTTGATTCTTCTAAAGCATAAAAATACCATAATATGTTTGCAGATATTTAAGAAACATCCCAAGTGAACATACTTGTTTAACTGAAAAACAATGCTGAAGTCAGATATTCTGCTTTGAAAAATGGTTTTTTCCGTGCCGGAACGCTTACTTTGTTTAGGTAAAGTTAACCTGCAGAATGCCAGTTTAGCCAATTATAATTCAGCACTCCGGGTTGCCTTGTTGGAAAACAGAGTATTTCATTCATTCATTCAGAAAGGCTCTGAAAGCATGCGCCCGTGACCGAAATGGACAGTATCAGACGTCGAAATGAGACAGATTCAGTTCCACATAAGGTTATTAATTAGCAAATGATATAAATATTACGAACGTAACATTAGGTGAGGCAGATTACATTGTAATCTCGTGTCCTAACAACACGCAAACAGCAGTTTGACTCTTTGCACCAGAGGAAACACGACAAAAATGTTAATACAGCCTTTCAGAAGCACAGAATATGCACTCACTCACGAAACGGTAAGGTTTAGAATCCATTCAAACTCACATTGTTAGCACTTAGCACTGAATAAAACGCACGAGGCTTACCTGAGGTGCACTGTCATAGGTTTCACATGTTGAGCTGTGAGAAATAGAAACCGTTTCTAATATCTCAATTCGAGGTGTTGGTTAGAACTAAAACTCCTTTTAATATGGAACATAATTCCTTCTACCGCGTGTCGTTGATTTTATTTAGAACACGGTTTAAATCACTCGCTCCTGTGTTTAAATCACTCGCTCCTGTACTCAATCTCTGGCATCCCACGCGTGTTTTTATTTTGATCTAGGAGTGCAATACCCAGTTCAACCACTGGGTGTCAAACTTACATACTGCACCTTTAAGGACAACTGATCATCCAAAATCACCCTAAGATTTCTTACCGAACTACATGGGGTAATGGTGGATGATCCCAGCTGGATTGAGAAATTGTGTTGAATGTATGGAGTTGCAGGGAAGGTGATGTAATCAGATGAGTAAGCAGTTGGTGATGTTTTTTCCAAGCCGATATCCTTCAGGCAGTTTGTTGTGAGTTGGAAATTTAGATAGAAAACTTGGAAATAGAAAATATTCATTGAGTAGAAAATTTGGAAATTTAGTTGAAAACAGCCCTTTGTAGTGTTTTGGCAATAATCACTATCAGTTTTATTGCCAAGTGTACTTCCAGTGTACATAAAGTGACAAGTGACAACACAAAATTAAATATGAGAAAAGAAAAAGGCGATAAACGTTAAACATTAAACAGAGATGCAGTTAGTCAAAAATATCTGGATGTTGAATTGTATGTACAGATTTGTTGTAAATACACAGGTTATAAGGTGCTGTGTACCAATGCGAATGGAGAAAGTAATGCATTGTATATTGTTATAAGATGCTGTGTACAAGTGCGTATGAAAAAGTATTGCACGTTTATTGCACGGTAGGAGAATATTCAACTGTTCATGAGGTAGATGGCCTGAGGAAAAAAACTTTTCCTGTATCTGGCTGTTTTATTGCTTGGTGCTCTGTAGCGCCGACCACACGCTAACAGTTCGAACAGGTAGTGTGCTGGGTGAGAGGCGTCCAGAGTGATTTTGCGAGCCCTTTTACTCACTCTGGAAGAGTACGGTTCTTGAAGTGTTGGAAGGGTAGTGCCAGTGATTCGTTCAGAAGTCCAGACTATTCGCTGTCGTCTACGGAGGTTGGTTTTGGCAGCTGAGCTGAACCAGATGGTGATTGAAGTGCAGAGGATGGATTGGATGACAGCTGAATAGAACTGTACAAGCAGCTTCTGTGGCAGGTTGAACTTCCTCAGCTGACGAAGGAAGTACAGTCTCTGTTGGGCTTTCTTTACAATAGAGTCTATGTGAATGTCCCACTTCAGATCCTTAGAGATAGTGGTGCCAGGTGGAACCTGAATGACTACACTGCAGCCACAAAGCTGTTCATGATGGTGAGTGGGGGAGTGCAGGGGGGTTTCTCCTAAAGTCCACTCTCATCTCCGCTGTTTTGAGTGTGTTCAGCTCCAGGTTGTTGTATCTGCACCATAAAGCCAGCCGCTCCACCTTCTGTCTGTATGCAGACTCGTCACCATTCCGAATGATAACAGTAGTGTCGTCCGCAAACTTCAAGAGTTTAATGGAGGGGTCTTTTGCGGTGCAGTCGTTGGTGTACAGGGAGAAGAGCAGTGGGGAGAGAACACATCCCTGGGGGGCACCATTGCTGATGGTGCGGCTGTCGCTTGTGATTTTGCCCTTTCTAACTAGCTGTTGTCTATCTGTCAGAAAGCTGGTGATCCATTGACAGACAGAACTAGGGACAGACAGCTGGGTCAGTTTGTTCTCAAGCAGTGATGGGACAATGGTGTTAAAGGCAGTACTGAAGTCCACAAATAAAATCCTTGCGTAGTTCCCTGGTTTGTCCAGGTGTTGTAGGGTATAATGCAGTCCCATGTTGACTGCATCATCCACAGACCGGTTTGCTCTATAGGCAAACTGCAGGGGGTTCAGCAAAGGTCCAGTGATGTCCTTCAGATAAGCCAGCACCAGTCTTTCGAATGACTTCTTGGCCACAAGAAGCTTGTTATGGCAACAGGTCTGTAGTCATTGAGTCCTGTGATCTTTGGTTTCTTTGGGATTGGGATGATGGTGGAGCATTTGAAGCAGGATGGAACTTTGCGCTGTTCCAGTGATCTGTTGAAGATCTGTGTGAAATGGGAGCCATCTGATCAGTGCAGGTTCTCAGACAGGCTGGTGAAACACAGTCTGGGCCTGGTGCTTTCCCTCTCTTCTGTTTACTGAAGATCTGATGCACATTATTCTCACTGATCTGAAGTGCAGGGGCGGGGGGGAGATGGCTGGAGGTGTTGATGGCTGTGTAGGGAGATGGTCCGGGCGGGTGTGAGGTGTCTGGTCAGAGGTGTCAAACCTACAGTAGAACATATTCAGCTCGTTTGCAAGATGTTTATTGCTGTCGATGCTGGGGAATGGTGTCTTGTAGTTAGTGATGTCTTTCAGGCCTTTCCACACTGATGCAGGGTCGTTGGCAGAAAACTGGTTTTGCAGCTTTTTGGCATAGCTCTTCTTAGCCACACCAATCTCCTTTCAGTGTGTTCCTGGCCTGATTGTACAAGATCCTGTCCCCACTCCTGTAGGCATCCTCTTTTGCCTGACGAAGCTGTCTAAGTTTGTTGTGAACCATGGTTTATCATTGTTAAATGATAAGTAGGTCCTGGTTGGGATGCATAACTCCTCACAGAAACTGATGTATGATGTTGCAATCTCTGTGAGCTCGTCCAGGTCAGTGGCTGCAGCTTCAAAAACACTCCAGTCAGTGCATTCAAAATAGGCTTGTAAGACCTGCTCTGTGTCGTTGGTCCATATCTTAACAGTCCTTAATACTGGCTGAGTAGTTTTAAGTTTTTGCCTGTAAGTTGGTATAAGATGAACCAGGCAGTGGTCGGAGAGTCCTAGAGCTGCTCTGGCGATGGAGCGATATGCATCCTTTATTGTGGTGTAGCAATGGTCCAAAATGTTATTGTCTCTGGTGGGGCATGTGATGTGCTGTTTGAATTTAGGCAGCTCATGTGTGAGTTTTGCCTGATTAAAGTCACCGAGAATGATAAAAGCAGAGTCCGGGTGTCGTTGTTCAGTCTCTGTGATCAGATCAGACAGCTGTTGAAACGCAGTACTCACGTGTGCTTGCGGTGGAATGTAAACACCGATCAGAACAAACGAGGAAAACTCCCGCGGTGCATAAAACGGCTTACAGTTAATGAAAAGCACTTCCACATCAGGACAGCACTTCTTCTTTAACACAGTTACATCCGTACACCACCTCCTGTTGATGTAAAAGCATGTCCCACCACCGCGCATTTTGCCCATTGACTCCGTATCGCGATCTGCTCTGTACAGCTGAAAGTCCGGTAAGTGTAATGCGCTGTCCAGAATGGCTTCGTTCAGCCAGGTTTCTGTTAAACACAGCACAGCAGAGTTGTTAAAGTTCTTGTTTTTGCGTGAGAGCAGAAGTAGTTCGTCCATTTTGTTAGGAAGAGAGCGGAGATTCGCTAGATGGATGCTAGGCAGTGCCGTTCTGAAGCCGCGCTGTCTCAGCCTGACGAGCGCGCCGGCTCTTTTCCCACGCCTTCGGGTCTTGTATCTCTTCCACAAAGCAGCTGCTCCGCCGATGACAATGTTCCTTAAAATGCCAGAGAAATCAAAATCCAGTTGGTGATTAGTTGGTGTGTACTGCCGAATGTTCAGCAGCTCGTCCCTGGTATAACTGATTGTGCTTGATAAACATAAAACAGGACAGACTAACAGAAATAGTGCAAACACTGAAGAGCTCCACACCGAGGCAGCCATCCGTGGCGCCATCCTGAGTAGGAGACTGTTTTTAACAGTGTACGCAGCAAACCAGTGGACAACAAGGAACCGACACGCGCCTTCATGATTAAATGCCACTATTTTTCCGAAAAAGACGATAATTTTAAGAAAGCCATTGAAATGAAGGAAATCACGACAGTACAATGGGCTGTCAAAGACAATACAAATATTAATGTCAGTCTCCGGTTAACTTTTAAATGACCACTATAGCACATGTTGGTTGTTGTTATTTCTAGTTCTCAGGTATATTTTATCAATAATGGGGTAGCTTTGTAGATAAACATCCTGAGCTGTTCAAATTGTTTTGTTTTATACGTGAGGTCTCACATGGTAAGCTAGTTAAGGGTGGGAGTAGCTGAGTGTTTGCAAGTTTACACGCAAGGTTTCAATATATTGTGTTGTTTCGAGTTTATAAGTGTATGTGTGATCACCCCTTTTTTTCTCACTTTTTTTCTTTCCTCTCTCTCCCCCACACCCCCCTACATAAACTTAATAGAGGAGGCTATACACAAATATATCAGGGGCGTTGCTGTACTCATAAATAAGAATGTACAGTTTGTTATGGAGTCAAATGTGTTGGATAAAATGGCAGATATGTAATAATCCAAGGTAAACTGTTTAACATGTCTGTGGTCCTGACCAATGTGTATGCTACTAATTGGGACAATGTACAATTTTTCAGTGATTTATTTTCAATTTTGCCTAGTCTCGACACACACAATTTAATTTTAGGAGGCTATTTTAAATTGTGTTTTGCACCCAATTTTGGACCACTCTAGCTCTTCGAGTAATACATTAAGTCAGTCAGCACAATGTATTAACTCCTTCCTTCAGACACATGGTGTAAGCGACCCCTGGAGACTTAAATATTTTTTAAAAATCCTATAAAGAGTTATCTTCCAAGCAATTTTCCTTTTCACCTATGCATCAAACCTATTCCAGGATTGACCATTTTCTCCTGGACAAGCAGTTACCTCCCTTAATGTCAGAAGTGGAGTATGGTAGTATTGTTATTTCGGACCATTGTCTCACTAAAGCTGTTTTTCAGGCAATGTAATCCCCCAACGTACATGGCGGTTTAACTCAAGACTCTTGGCAGACGACGATTTTGTAAAATTTATTGATGCTCAAATTGATTTCCTCCTTGAGACAAACGAATCCCCAGAGATAAGTTATAGCATCCTATGGGATACTCTGAAAGCATATATAAGAGGACAGATTATTTCATATCAAGCTAGTGCAAATAAAAGAAAGTCAAAACGGCTTACAGAGATTATGAATAAAATGAATTGAATTGAATGAACAATTGATCAGCTACACTCAACATCACCTTCTGAAGAGCTTCTTAAGAAAAGACTTCTTCTGCAAGCAAATATGACTCCTTGACAAGTGAAAATGCAGAGGATCTCCACATAAGATCACGCCAGATTCATTAAGAACATGGTGAATGAGCTGGCAGGTTATTGTGTTACCAACTGAAAGAATCCTCAGCAGCTGGTTTTATAGCAGCAGTTAGTAAGGATGATGGCAGTATTATTACTGATCAACAGGAAATTAATGATCAATTTAAAAACTTCTATAAAACTCTTTACAGCTCTGAGGAACGAAATTGAACATATTGAGAGCTTTTTTTTTAATCATTTAGAATAACCATCCCTCTGTGATTCAGATCAGTTGGCATTAGAAGGAAATATAACACCTTCTGAAATTAAAAATGCAATCAAAAAATTGGAAAAGCACCAGGCCATGATGGCTTCCTGGCCAAATTTTATAAGAAGTTTTCTGCCAAGCTAACCTCCCTGTTGTGCAAGGTATTTGCTGAAGCTCTCATCTCGGAATCACTCCCCCCCTCCATGACATTGGTTGTTATAACGGTACTTCTTAAAAGAATAAGAGTCTACTTAAATGTGAATTTTATCGTTCGATCAGCTTACTCTGCTGTGATAATAAGATCCTGGCTAAAGTGCTGGCAATCAGAGTGGAGTCAGTCATGAGAAAGATAATTCACCCAGATCAAACTGGTTTTATTGTTGGGAGACAGTTATCTTACAATCCTCGTCACTTGTTTAATATTATTTATTCACCTAAAAATAATACCAATCCAGAGAGGTCTTCATTTCTTTAGATGTCCATAAGGCATTTGATAGAATAGATTATATCTATTTATTCACAGCGCTTAAAAAATTGGCTTTGGCCCTGAATTCTGTTCCTGGGCTAAAATTTTATATTCCAGGCCCCAAGCATCCATTTGAACAAATAACATAAATTTTAAATGCTTTCCACTGTCTAGGGGAATGAGACAGGGCTGCCCTCTGTCCCTTCTGCTCTTTGGCATTGCCATCAAACCTCTTGCAACCCTATTAAGGAACTCAGATGGCTTGCAAGGAATTTTCAGAGATAGACAAGAACATAAGATCCTGCTATATGCGGATCAGGGCTCGACAGTGCCACCGTTTTGCTCGCATTTGCGGCAAAAAAAAAAAAAAAAAGTGTGCAAACTGGAAAATTTATTTATTCGCACGTGTGATTTTCATTTATTTTTAATAAAGCTTGATTGATGATTTAATTTACTCTGCCACGGTGAAACAACAATGCTCTTCACACTAAGTTATGGTGTATTACTTTAGAATTCTATTGTGACTGTAGCACACACAGGCGCGATCAACAACAGCACTTCTCTAATGCTACTGCTTTATTCACGGTCTTTACATTGTTTTGAATATGTTGCTGATCAACGCAAGGCACCGGATGGTGGCGGTGCCACACATCAAGCGAGCCTTATAGAAAACGTTTACAATTCGGTCATGGCATATCGTGGTGTATTTAGTGTGAGACTCAATTCAACACCAGCGCTTCCACACATACGACTTTACCTGGGCGGCCTGGTTCTGTGTTTGTGAGAAACTTAGAATACTTCGCCACAGACTCCCATGCTCTGCTGCTGCAGACTCACAGAGACACGCTGGATACAGAACTAGCTGTTCTGACTTTGGTAGTAGCTTTGAGAAGAGCACGAGGACACGCGGAAAAGAAAAGCCTTTTACTAAATAGACTTACCCAGCTAATTATTTAGGGTGACGATACATCCTCTTTTTTTCAGACACGTTCTCTATTTAGGAATTAAAAATGCATTCAGCCGGGATTTCTAAATCGCCTAAATGTCCCCAATTCTGCTTTCGCTTTCTTTAGCTGCGTTTTTGCATTACTTTATACGCACACTTTGGCCCGTTGTGTCTCAATCTCTTAGCAGAAGAGAGAAGAGAGAGAGAGAGAGAGAGAGAGAGAGAGAGAGAGAGAGAGAGAGAGAGAGAATGAACTAAAAGAGAAAGCAAGAAGGGCCTTTTACGCCATTAAAAAAATCAACACAAATAGAAATTCCAGTTCGAATCTGGCTCAAAATTTTCCAGTCGGTGATTGAACCTATAGTGCTATACGGGAGTGAAGTGTGGGGTCCTCTCCTCAGTCATGAGTTTGATAAATGTGATAAGAATCCAATTGAAAGCCTACATGCAGAGTTCTGTAGGAGCATCCTCAGGGTACAGAGGAACACACCCAGCAATGCATGCGCATTGAGAAACGAGCCGTCAAACTTTGGAAACACATAAAAATGAGTGACCCCAACTCTTATCATTATAAATCCCTTAAAAACCAAGAAATGGACATTGAAAAAAGCCCCCTGATTCAGATGGTCCTGAAGCTACAAACACAAACCAACACAACAAATATGACTAACAGCAGGCAGCATCAGGACACAGACACGCTCATGCACAGAATTAAGCCCAATCAAATAATAAATGCACGAAAAGAAAAGTATCTGACTTACTGGAATGAAGCAGCCGGAAAACAAAGTAAACTTCAATGTTATTTAGACCTAAACAGAGATTATACCACAGCAACATATCTGAGTGCAGTAAAGGACAGTAAATTAAGAACAACAATGACCAAATACAGGCTGAGTGCTCACAGTCTGACTCTAGAGACGGGCCGATACAGACAGAACTGGCAACCTAGAGAGAGCCGCATCTGCCCACACTGTGCCCAGGCAGAGGTGGAGACGGAGGAACACTTCCTCACCCGCTGCACAAACTATCAGCACATCCGAGAAACATTCTACCCCAAACTACAGAGCATTTACCCACAATTCACTGAGTTAGACAATAAAACACAGCTTCAGTATTTACTAGGAGAAAAAAATTACTGTGTTTTTCTAGCCGCGCAATACATTAATGCCTGTCACAAAAAGAGAGAGCAGACCAATAAAAACATCAGTGATGCGCCTGCAAACACACACACACACACACACACATACGTGTTTTGCTATACTTGTGAGGGCCATGACCCTGCAGCATGTTGTGAGGACCCCCCTTTCTGGTAATGCTAGGAGAATGAAAAAAATAGTAGTGCCACTAGAGGGGAGCCTAGAATCAGGAAATCACTTTAAATCCGCAAAAACACCATGTTTTCAAAACTGGTGGAGTCGGCTGGGGTTTTGTGAGGACCGCGCTGTTACTAGGCAGATTTCAGTTTAGCGGTTATGGGAAGCGGTTATTAAAAGCGCTAATAGAAGCTGATTTTAGTCCAAATAACACTTTTAAACACTGAATTAATTAGTTTGACTATCATTTTAATTACTCAAACAGTTCAAAATGCTGATACACTTTGTAAATAAGCCTACTGATTTCATATGATTGGTTAATACACTCTCGACGGTCTCGACTAAGGAAAATCATGCTAGATCACAAAATGGTCATTTCATTTGGTCGGTCATGGTCATTGACACCAATTTCTATTTTTGTGTGTCCGTGAACACGAACCCTGCCAACATTTGGTTGATTCAAGAAATGAACTTACTATAATTAGTGGTGAAACGGATCGAGGTTGATTCCATCCACACAGATCGTTCTCTACGGAATGCACGTGACCTCCGGGTTAACTGTAAATTCATCCATCATAGATAAATTATGTCTGTCCATCTCGCATCCATCCGAACTGCTGCGTAAAGCTGAGTAAAAGCGCAAATGACGAGTCCACGCGCGCCACAGCACTTCCGGAATATCGACTCACTGCAAACTCATCATGATTCACTAATGCTTTTGACTAAAGTCAGTCATGATGACACTTACTCCATCCATGCTACCACCTTATAAAGCAGGCTAATAATAATAATAATAATAATAATACTTGTTATATTTATATATTTTTCCAGAGATTTGTCAGCTGTTTACTGTTGCATGTTTTCATATTTATTTTTTTTTACAGTACACATAAAAACCGGTTTAAAAACATTATTTGGTTACACTTTATTTTAAGGTGTCCTTGTTACAGCATTATTATACATTTAAATACTGAGTAATATTAATTAACTACATGCACATACTATATGGTTAGGATTATGGTTGGCCTACATGTAACATCTATAACAAGGACACCTTAAAATAAAGTGCTACCCAATACTTTTATTGTTAATCTGTTGATATCTTCAGGGTATTTTCAAAACTACATTTTTATAAAATTCTCCAACCTGCTTATATTATGATAAAGAATGGCAGCTGAATTAAAATCTGTGATATGAGCTGCACTGTGAGTTTGAGCAGTTGCACAACTGAAGAGTTTACAAATCAGAGAAAACAAGACAAAAAACACTGCAGTTAAAGTTTACGCTGATGACAAACACCACTCTATAACCACAGACATGGTCTTGGTCACAAGTTATTTTAGTTTTAGCAGTTGAGTGAAATACCCACTTTGATATAAAGTATAGAGAAACAAAACCTCAGTTATTTGACAACCACCACAATACAAGCTCCAAAAATAGAAATCAGAGAAGATGGTCATTTATTTATAACAGAAATGTTTTATTGAATTAAAACATCGACACAGAATGCCTGTCAAAAGCAGGCTTACAAGCCCAACACCTAACAGTGTAGTCAGCTCTAAAAGTACACAGCTGGATAGCAAAACTGAAGGAAGAAAGAAAAATGTAGTTTTGTTTGATGTGCAGAATAAAGAGTCAGAAAATCAGAATGAATTTAAGAGGGATAGAGGATAGTTCAAGGTTAGTTTACCCAAAAATGACACTTCTTTTAAGAACAGAAAGTTAATCAATCAGTTTCTTCTTTTTTGATTGGATTGCATTGTGAACATGATTTCTCTCCAGCCCCTAGTTTGAAGCACTGGTTCTTTCTCTACACTCTCAGAAATAAAGGTATACGTGAGCTGTCACTGGGGTGGTACCTTTTCAAAAGGTACACATTTGTACTTAAAGGGTCCATATTGCTACCTCAAAAGTATATGATAGTACCTAAAAATGTTAGGAGGAACACTTTGTACTTTTTAGGTACTAATATGTACCCTTAAGGTATTAATATGGACCTTTTAGGTACAAATTTGTACCTTTTGAAAAGGCACCACCCCAGTGACCGCTCACGTATACCTTTATTTCTGAGAGTGTAGGCACTTTAAACATTTGTCTTTCACAGGAACTTTCATTAGCATTATGCAGGTCCCAAGCTGTCGCCAAACCGCTTTTTTTCCAGCATCACTCCAGGGCCTTTTCTGACTGTTCTGCCTCGAAGAACCTACAAAAAAAAGAATCAGAAAAGCACATGACATGATTGAAGTAAACATGTATATTAAGTAGGTATGACTTTGCTTGAGTGTTAATAACAATAAAATCACCATGTATACATCTATTATAGTCTCTGTGTATTGCATTATTTTACATGCGCACTGAACAACACCTAAATTGAAGAATGTAGTAATATAGTAGTAGTAGGAGCAGTAATATCAGTGGAGGCAGTGGTATGTATTTTAGCATCAGCAGCAGAGGCTTTAGTAGCTTTTAGAAAATTATATGACTGAGTAGTAAAAATGACAGAGATTTCTATGAGGGTTTATGTTTTTGCTGTATGAGCATATATTTCAAATATTGACGTAGTACACATCACAAAAAGTCAAAATAATAGGGATCCTTAAACTAATCCATAAAATTGATAATTATTGATAAAGACATTTGTTGTCAATTAATGGCATTATCAATTAGTTTGAGTGGCAAGACAAAATAACTCAAAATGCTGAAGAGTTCAGATAATGATCTACTTAAGAATGTGAGCTGCCAATAAAACATTAGTAAGAGGAGTTGAGATCAACCAGCATGAGGATGTCTGATAATATTTTTTCTTCTGGAGAAAGTCTTATTTGTTTTATTTCGGCTAGAATAAAAGCAGTTTTTAATTTAAAAAAAGCATTTTAAGGTCAATATTATTAGCCCCTTTAAGCTATATATTTTCTCGATAGTCTACAGAACAAACCATCATTATACAATAACTTGCCTAATTCCCCTAACCTGCCTAGTTACCCTAATTAACCTAGTTAAGCCTTTAAATGTCACTTTAAGCTGTATAGAAGTGTCTTGAAGAATATCTAGTCTAATATTATTTACTGTCATCATGGAAAAGATAAAATAAATCAGTTATTAGAGATGAGTTATTAAAACTATTATGAGTAGAAATGTGTTGAGAAAAAATCTGCTCTCTGTTAAACAGAAATTGGATAAAAAAAATAAACAGGGGGGCTAATAATTCAGGGGGGCAAATAATTCTGACTTCAACTGTATATATATTTATATGTATATGTATATTTGTGAGGCTTTTGTGCATGTTATAAATATTGAAAAGGGGGACAACAATAAATCGCTGTATAAATGCTGTAATGCAGGGCCACCGAGGCAATTTGTTCCGGCCCCCCAAATAGCGTGACCAAGACATCAAAAATAAATTTAGTTCAGTCGAAAAACGGCCGCTATAGTTATGAAGTGGCGTGCATCTGTTCAATACAGCACAAGCTGCAGTTAAAGGCTGCGCAGAGCGCGAGACACCTGACATTAAGTGAATGGCGCGAGTAGCCAAAACATTTTGACATGTTTGTAGAAAAGGCCTTTTGTACAATGCACTGATATCGTTAATAGGAATGCAATGATTAGCCGATTTCACTATTAACCCCGCTTTTATTCATCAAAGGCTTCTCAACGCCACATTTCTGTTGCATGGAAAAAAAGCTGCTGCAACTAGTTATGCCAATACGCATGCACATTGGATTAACTATAGCAGCAAGCCGTTGACATATTGCGTCTTTTCCGCGCGCAAGTACACTATTTCCAATGGAGACGCACGCATATTGGAAGCGGTGTGCGCACTGCTCACAAGCGGACCAACACACTCGCGCCCTGCAGGTGCGGCAGACAGTAGAAATTATCTCAGGCTGTAGCTGTGAGAGTTGTGCGTGGCTTTCAGTGCAATGTAAACTAAAGATATGTTAGATTAATTATTAAAAATTATTAAAATGATTATGTATGAACGCAGATAATAACAACAG
This sequence comes from Danio kyathit, assembly GCA_903798195.1. NCBI lineage: Eukaryota > Metazoa > Chordata > Actinopteri > Cypriniformes > Danionidae > Danio > Danio kyathit. The sequence continues at coordinate 264,878 of CAIGQS010000083.1, forward strand.
TTCATTTAAACTCTTATCTTATATATAGCTTAAATTAATATTAGACAAGTACTATTTAAGTACTATAAAATTTATTCTTATTTTTATGTATTTATTCATTGTTCTGTCATTTATTTTCATTGTAAAATTATCACTCATGTTTAAATCAAAAACTTTTACATTTATTTTTAAGTCCAAAGAGAGAAATGGACCATTGTTTGTTTTTTATTAATATTTTGTGCTGTATTTGGTTACTGAGCAACAATAAACACACTTTAATATATCATCAATTCATGTGATTTTCTAAACTAGTCGTGTTTTAAATTTAATAAATGCATAATAATGGTGATCACTGTGAAAGCATGATTATTCTTCAGACTATAATCGTACAACCAAAATCTATAATCTTTGAATCCCTAATTGTTACACAGTTTAAAACGCAACATATGAATGTGTCTGAATGTAGAAGAAGCCTACTTGAGCAATACACTGATTTTGTGCCTCGAAATACATTTGGATATGCTTGTAAAAAAAGCCACATTGTACAATGCAGTGATGTTATGTAGTTTCAAAATGCAACATATTAACATTTTAATGTAGAAAAAGTCAACGTGGGTGTCTTAAGGAGCAAAAATACAGCATATGAGCTCTTATATGCAGTTGTGTCATCACTCATATTGCAAGTCATATCTCTCCGGCCCCCAGATGCTTTTCATGGACTGGCCCCCCATGACAAACTAATTGAATAGCCCTGCTGTAATGTTTAAATATTTTCCCGTTAATAATGCGTGAAGGTCATGTGACCATCAGGAAGAACGCAGCATCTCATTGCTCACAGAAAGCGTTCTCTGTTCTCGCGGTCTCCCGAGTCCAAAAGGGAAGAATTGGTGTTATTTATTCCTTGATTGTTCAAGCTACCTCACAGAAGTGCTCTGTTTGTTAACTGAGTTGTAGAATGTTAAAATAAGGTGAATTAAATAAAAAAATAAGGAACATCGTAGATCTGTTTCTTCGCTCTTCTTTACTCTTTTTTTTTTTTAATGTATTATAGAAGTATCGGATCAGGTTTGGTAGATACTCAAAACAAATAACTCTGACTCAAGGGCAAAAAAAACCTGATCAGGACATCCCTAATCTGTATAGAAAAAGGCCATCATTTATCTGAATAACTACATAGCTAACAATCTTACCATTTCTTTCAGTCTTAGACGTTCTGTTTTCTTTGGTCTTTGTGTGTGAGTCAGGGCTTTCTGGGTAAAGAAAAGAGACAGCTTATGAGAGATATATATATATATATATATACACACACTAAAATGTATAAATTACTGAACTCTAACACCCAGTTTCACAGACAAGGCTTAAGGCTAGTCCCAGACTAAAATGGATGTTTGAACTGTCTTAACAGAAAATATCTTGCACTGATGTGTTTTAAAGGGGTGGTCCACTAGGATATCATATCTTAAACTTTAGTTGATGTGTAATGTAGCTGTGTGAACATAAACGACATCTTTGAACGTAAGACGCTGAAAGTTCAATGCATCGTGAGACATTGACTTTTTACAGAGTTAGCTTAGCAAAACCTACAGCCAACGAAGTTTGGGGACTACAAAAAATACATCAGGACTAGTGATATCACCAACACTTCCCTCCGGTTTCACAAACAAGGTTTAAGGCTAGTCATGGATTAAACTGCATGTTTGAGCTGTCTCAACTGAAAATAACTTGCAGTGAGAGGTCTTAAAATATGTCAGAGTCATTTTTTGTCTACAGGTGCACACCAGTAATGCATTTTTCTAAGGCTGATTTTATAAATGTGGCTTAAATAGCCTAATTTAACTAAGGTCTAGTCCTGGCTTAAGCTAAGCCCTGTTTGTGAAACTGGATCTTCAGGTTACGTGCATTCACCACGCGCACGCACATGCTGCGCTGTAATGTTCTAGCAGAGAAAGCTAAAATGGCGTCTAAACGCTGCTATTTTCACAGAGCTTCTTCTGTTTCTGTATTTGGGCTTTTAAAGGACACGACACAAAGAGAGAAGTGCTTACAGTTTCATTTAATTATGTTCCAGATAATAATAAAAAATATATATCTATCATTTGACAAAGGACAGCTTGCAGTATCTCTCTCAGTTCAGTGCTGGATTCGGTTAAAGCTCCTCCAACAGACTAAGCTGTGGACTGTGAACCACAACCTGCAAGTGTTTTTATTTGTTAAGATTAATAAATCTTGATGAACGTGTCTCTCTCGGACTCTTTCCCTGCGCTCTACAGCTCAAATAACCAACTCGCAAAAGATATGAGAACGCTTCATATTACTGACACATGCTTATAACCCGAATAGATGTGAAAGACAGTTGTCAGGTGTTATTTTACAGAGCAGGCGTGTTTAGTTGTGTGCTCTTCATCTTGTGTCAGATTTAAGCACAAACTGCTGCGGCTAACAGCTACTCTGACTGGTCTGTTTACACAGCGCAAAAGCGCGTGCTTGTAGGCGCGTGATGCTTCCTGGTAACATGGAGCTGATCTGCGAATCACAGCACATTACATAGCTGACCAATCAGAGCCTCTCGAGGGCGGAACTAGGAAATATGACAATCGTTTTCATGTTAGCTGAGTAGCTTTATATAATCAAAGTACGATAATTTTATACAAATGAAGCATGAGCACACACTGCTTTGCATCTTATAAATACAACCAAGCCTTAAAAATACAATGTTCTGTCACAAGATGCACACCTGTAATGTATTCTTCAATGGAATTTTTATAAAAGCTCCTTAAATACCTTAATTTAACTTGGACTAGGGCTTAGTCCTGGCTTAAGCTAAGCCCTGTCTTTGAAACTGGGCTTGAAAGTCTAAGCCAGGGGTGTCCAAGGTCAGTCCTGGAGGGCCGGTGTCCTGCTGAGTTTAGCTCCAACTTGCTTCAACAGACCTGCAAGGAAGTTTCTAGTATACCTAGTAAGAGATTGATTAGCTGGTTCAGGTGTGTTTGATTAGGGTTGGAACTAAACTCTCCAGGACACCGGCCCCCCAGGACAGAGTTTGGACACCCCTGGTCTAAGCTGTATATAATCAAACTACAAACCATCCGAGTTGGAATCATACGCCTCGTCATGCTCACGTCTGCATTTCAGGCATCTGGACAACTCTGTAACACAGGAAAATTAACATCAGATTATCACAGCATACACAATGTACTTTGTGTATTCATATATACATATACTAGACAATATAAAGTTTTAATATTGCTATAGATCAACATTGTATTATCCAATATATTTTTAAACAAACATTATATATCATATGGGATAACTTGCATACCACCATGTTCTTGTCTAGGAGACAAGCAACTGTAAGGACAACACAAAAGACAAATGTTTTAAAAGGAAAAAAAGTGATATGTTCTTTACAAATTCACATGTAGTGTATATTGCAGTGCAAGGATAAAGAAAGAGCCTCCTCCATCCGGCTTCTTTACTTTTACTCTTTACTTTACTCCTTTACTTTGGTGGAGTAAGGAAACGGTGAAAGCTCACTCCACTGAACATCCATTAGCCCACATGTTTAATTTCCTTTGTTAAGCACAAAGATTTATGTCAAAACTATTTCTGAATTCAGTTCTAATCTCCAGCAAAGGAATAAATGAACAATAATAATGAAATGAGATCAAAACACGGAGTTATATCCAAACACACGTCCTGTTCTTATGCCCCATATGGTGATGCAGACGTCTCCAAAACCCCACAGCTGGACAAATCTACACTTGTGTTTATTAAAACAAATATAAATCTGCATATAATAAACAATGCTACTAATAATAATAATAATAATAATAATAATAATAATAATAATAATAATAATAATAATAACAACAACAACATTATACAAAAGCAAGTTGTCATGAATAAACTGAAAAAGCCCCCCGAGGTGAAGGCATGGAGGCAGTGGTGTTTATATTGATGTAGGAAATAGCAACTTTTGTAATATTTTAATCCTTTAATTGTTTTCATCTGTAGAGATATTTGTGTATTGCTGTACATCCTGTGTGTATTCAGCAATGTGTACAATTCAGTAAGGCGCACAACTAACGCGATCTGCGCTGGACTTTAGAGCACCTTTCAGCTGGTCTATTGCGCAGTCTATTTTAGTTCCTCAAAATAGGTTGTTTTCACATGACGTCATTGCTGACACGCGAGACTCAGATGGAGGGCAGGAAGTGGTTCTTCATAGGAATCACTACCAGAGCAATAAAATATTTCTGTTTTATGTTGTTTGTAATTGTTTAAACTGGCTAATATAAGAATTGCCTAACAACTTTTATAGACTTCCAAAAGCTTTTGTTCATAAAGGGGTGAAAGTTCAAGAAATTGAAAAAAAGGTGGCGTGTGATAAACATTCTCAATACATCCATGTGTACAAACTTTTTTTGAACGCTATAATTTGTAAGAGCACCAATAAAGATTATATACAGGCCTAGCTGTGTGTATAAATATGGTAATGTGTTATATAAAAATCAGATACAAACACCACCACACTTATACAAAATCCAGGAGAATATAAATGATGTACCCTGCCATGTAAATCGCTGTAATGAAATCTCCGGCTTGTTTTGCATTAATCCAAGTCTTTACTGGCGTTTCGGCGGAATAAACACCCGTAACATTAACGTCTATATGCGCAGCAGCGGTGAATGTTTGTTAATGGCAAGTTCACCGACAGAACAAAAAAGAAATGCAAACTAGACAAAACTAGACGATTATTATTGTGAAGCACTTTTCCCTCTTACAAAAATAAATAAATAATAATATGCGTCCACGCTTTTGTATGCTTTCATCTGTTATTTTGTGATGTCTGGAAGATCCGCATGGGGAAAACTATAGGTTTTTGAACCACAGAGTAAAGTGTTTGAGTATTGAATAATGAATGCTACCGAAGTTAATGAATTCTACCAAATACTGTAGCATAGTAAACTGATAAAATGTAATACTGTTAGTGTAAACTGTGGTGCATTGTGATTGCAAGGTTTCCGCTATATTCATTCATCCGTGGCGGGCCGCCACGCCAAAATTCATCCCGCCACGGCTACATTACAACTTTTCATTTTGTCGTGTTTTTTTATAGCGGATTATAATCGCACCAAAATATATTAGAGGTAAACAGCGCAAACTTTCTGTAACCGTAGTAGTGCTGTGCGCTATTTGTTCAACCCTTTAAGGTGACATGCTGACTGACTCTCTGACAGACTGACTGACTGACAGGTGCGTGAGTCCAGCAAACACAGTGTAGCTTTCAGTTAAGATGAACACAGTTTCTTTATTGATAAATGTCAATGGCTCTGCATACAATGACTTTATCTTGCTGGAGTTTATAGCCGTTTCATTTTACTTCAGGACGCGTTAATGTCGGAAAACGCACAAAAATGCACTTAATCGCGCTTCAGCAGCGCTTACTGGAGAGCGCACGAGAAGATCTGCACTTGAACGTGTAAATTTGAGTGCGTGCAAGAAGTTCTGAGGAAATCAGCGCGCAAGCAAAGAGATTCGCATGCTCTTATTACATGAAGGCTATCTCGACTTGCAATACTGCGTGTAATATTTGTCTTTGAAATAGTTGGCAGATCTGTGTAAGTCCTGCCGCCACTGCTGGAAAAAATCCTAGAGGAAACACTGGATTGTGTATAATTATAGTGTAGAGAAGTGAAACCTCTTAAATAATTTGTTTATTACTACAGTAGTCGTACCATAGCAACAATTACTATAACAGTTTAATTCCAGTAATTATCTGTAGTATGCTTCCAAACACTATAGTAATTTTTCATGTAATGTAATAGCTTATAGTGTCTACTGCCTCTATGACAGGCAAATATATTTTAGTTTAGTACAAAACTCGGCCCTCTTCATGATATAAGGATCATGCCCAACATATGTGGTTATTTTCTATTTATATCTCCTTTGAAATATGGTATATCACAAAAATACAGACTTTCCTCTATGACTCCCATTCAGTTTTTACTTCCTGCCCTCCATCTGAATTTCGCGCATCACCAGAATCACATGATTGAAAACAACCTATAGCAATGTGCCAACAATCCACCTTAACATACCTCTATTTTGGACCGGAACACCCGTGAGTCCGCAAAGTGGTGCAAATGGATTTACCATTTAAACAATGTGGCGCAAAACAGAAAAATTAGGGTTTCACTGGTCTGAAAACAGCAACACATCGTGGCAAACATGTCTTGCACCTTATTGCACCGGAAGTAGGGATGCACAGATCCCGATACTTGGATCGGATATCAGTTCGATACCACATATTTTTCCTGGATCGGGTATCGGCCAGCTGGTACCGATACAAATCCGATCTAGCACGTGCACTATATTCTGTGTAATTAAGGCTATAAGCCCACAAAAGCCACGAAGGTAGCCTATTACAAGGCACTGAAAAGTTGCCATGTAGGCTACTATATCCCAAATGTTCTGAAGCCATTCTATAGTTTAATGTGAAGTAAAGATGAATATTCACGTGCTTAAATTCATGTTCAGTTCAGCGCTTCCCGCCGCTGCGCCTGTCAATCATTCTCCACACATTCACAATTCAAACGGCGTGTCGCGTTCATGACCACACAAAAAAACTTTCCCCAAGACTATTTGTTCCTGTTAATATAAATAATCAGTGGAGAAATGCATTTAGTTTTGTATTAAATGGCTTCATTTTGACCTGTAACATGGAGTTTATTGACGTTTCTAATCATGTTGCGCTGTCAGTTAGATCAGCAGATCGCATTCGCAAAACTGGAGTAGAGGGTTATTACCTGCTCTTCACACACAAAGTAGGCCTACCTGAAACTTTAAGTTAGAAAAGGCTCAATAATACATTGTAAAGAACCTCAACGCACTGATTTTTCCCCTTTGCGCTGCTCAGTTTTCAGCTTCATCAAGCGCACCGGCTGCACAGAAGCGGCGTACGCCGCTCCGTAAAATTATTCTCATAACGTGTTTCTGTTCTCTCATCCTTCCGACTGAGTTTATTCTTCCGAGGGGAATACTTTAAGTGCTGCAAATAGTTTGTAAAGCCTGGCTCACTGTGGTCAAAGTAGTTGTTAAAATTAATACAAGTGTAACTGACGGGAGAAATATAGATTGTCATTAACAGAAAATTATTTAGCCTAATATAGGCTTCTCTGAAACTGTGAATGTTTCACTGTCATTTTATTTATATATAATATTTTATTTAACAGACCAGTTTGTCAGTTTGTGTGCTGAAGCATAAGCGGACCTTGTTTGAACTTCACCTCAAAGATACTTGTTTATTTTGTCGATAACTGACCAACAAAAATACATTAAAATAACCAACAAATTATACCAAACCAAATGCGTTCAAAAAGATAATAATAATAATAATAATAAGGTGTGCGTCTCCAGTGGGAGCGGTCACTGCGCTAGCAGTGGTGCATAATAATTAGGTCTGCGTCTCCAGTGGGAGTGGTCAGTGCGCTAGCAGTGGTGCATAATAAGGTGTGCGTATCCAGTGGGAGCGGTCACTGCGTTAGCAGTGGTGCATAATATTAAGGTGTGCGTCTGCAGTGGGAGCGGTCACTGCGCTAGCAGTGGTGCATAATAATGTGTGCGTCTGCAGTGGGAGCGGTCACTGCACTAGCAGTGGTGCATTATAATAAGATGTGTGTATCCAGTGGGAGCGGTCACTGCGCTAGCAGTGGTGCATAATAATAATAATAAGGTGTGCGTATCCAGTGGGAGTGGTCACTGCGCTACCAGTGGTGCATAATAATAAGGTGTGCGTCTGCAGCTAGCAGTGGTGCATAATAATGTGTGCGTCTGCAGTGGGAGCGGTCACTGCACTAGCAGTGGTGCATTATAAGGTGTGCGTCTGCAGTGGGAGCGGTCACTGCGTTAGCAGTGGTGCATAATGATACGGTGTGCGTCTGCAGTGGGAGCGGTCACTGCGCTAGCAGTGGTGCATAATAATGTGTGCGTCTGCAGTGGGAGCGGTCACTGCGCTAGCAGTGGTGCATAATAATGTGTGCGTCTGCAGTGGTAGCGGTCACTGCGCTAGCAGTGGTGCATAATAATGTGTGTGTCTGCAGTGGGAGCGGTCACTGCGCTAGCAGTGGTGCATAATACTGTGTGCGTCTGCAGTGGGAGCGGTCACTGCGCTAGCAGTGGTGCATAATAATGTGTGCGTCTGCAGTGGGAGTGGTCACTGCGCTAGCAGTGGTGCATAATAATAAGATGTGTGTATCCAGTGGGAGCGGTCACTGTGCTAGCAGTGGTGCATAATAATAATAATAAGGTGTGCGTATCCAGTGGGAGTGGTCACTGCGCTACCAGTGGTGCATAATAATAAGGTGTGCGTCTCCAGTAGGAGCTGTCACTGCGCTAACAGTAGTGTAAAATAAGCATAGTGGTGCATAATAATAAGGTGTGCATCTACCGTAGGAGCAGTCACTGCGCTAACAGTGGTGTAAAACAAGCACAGTGGTGCATAATAAGGTGTGCGTCTTCAGTAGGAGTGGTCACTGCGCTAGCAGTGGTGCATAATAAGTTGTGCGCATGCGGGAGTCTCTATACATTTGCGGAAAACTCCCAGAACTTTCGAGAGACTTGGGATGTCTACATCTGTATATATTTTAGCTGCTGTGACGCGAGCGCAGAACAGAAATGACATGCTGTTGTGTAAATAAGATATTACATACGGCTATTTAGCTTAGTTTATTAAACAAAAGTTGTGATCTGGCGCAATATAGATAATACATTTAATTTGACCTCAAGGGGGGCGGGTACAGCCGTTGGGAGGGTGGTGCGCCCCCCTTATATAATGGTCGGTGAAACACTGCAGAGGGAGCGGTTACTGCACTTGCAGTGGTGCATTATAAGGTGTGCGTCTCCAGTGGGAACGGTCACTGCACTAGCAGTGGTGCATTATAAGGTGTGCGTCTCTAGTGGGAGCGGTAGGGAGTGATTGAGCACCGAGGATTAGAAAACGCTTAGAAGTTGGAATAGTAAAAGGTGACTGATGGTGCATTTTTCATGAAAAACTTCAATGATAGACTTAAAGAAACTGAAAGTAGTGCAAAGGGAGCATTGAGGGGTAGCCAAAGGCTTCGAAAGGTGTTCCTTGATTTATATCAAGTGAAATTGCAAGTCCACAGCTAATCGCTGTGAAAATAGATGGGGTAAGCTAGACATGTGATTCTGAATGATTTCTGAACAGCTTGGTGTTATTATTATTATTATTATAGTATATTTACTTGTTAAATTTAGTCAATTTATTTATTTTATATATTTGTCTATTATTTATCATTTTCTTTTTTTCATTTACTTAATTTATTAATTTTTCCGCTTGCAGAACAAAGATTATGTCTCTGTATACGTTAATAGCATCTTTAAAGTGTCACAAAACACCAAAACACATTTTTTGAGCTGTTGACAGTCATATATGTGTCCCACACTGCTTTAAACACTATTAGGACACATATATTTCACTAAAAAGTAAAAATTGGTTGTTTTTGCGTTATTTTGAGCAAATTCGTTCTTCCGGTTTGAGAAGAATTTTGAAGCTGCGTCACGGATTTTCACCGTATTTTGTGACAGGATAGTCTATACACGCACGGCTTTCTGACGCTACCTACCGAGTGCATCTAAGTTAACGAGAAATGCGGAGGACTTTTTTCTGAAATGTTCCTGAATAAAACGTTAAAGTGCCAAACTGCAGTTACAGTCGACAAAGTAATAATTTGGCAAGTAATTACATTACTGATGTCCATGTAAACACAGTCACTGTCTTTCTCCCCTGCGTCTGGGTGCCCAAACAGAAACTCCCATATTTGCAAATCCTTCCCTCTTTCCCTCCCCCGACACTCCCACCTAAACAGAGCTGGACACGCCCACTTTCCTGACTTTTTCCAAACTAGAGGTGTGAAAACACCTGCTGAGACAGGGAAGGGTTTCATGGCCCTTTAAGTTTATCCATGTTTATCCACCTAGACAATAAATCTATCTGCTGTGGGATATAGTCTATACAAGGCATTGTGATCGCCAATCGATTGCTCTTGACTGCCTTGTCCTGCGCTATACAGGTGTGAACTGTAGTGTTTGCTTTTTATGTCGAAGTAGTACGCTACGGACGCTATAGAAATAAAGATTAACTGAATTCATTGAATTGATGCGACCTTAAAACGGTGCACATATTATTAATGTATATACAAATAGTTTTACCTGGTTAATCTGCAAACAACACGAGGGAAGAATAGGCTTGTAATTCCTAAATTTGACGCACCACGAAAGCAGTTGCGTTGCGGGCGGTACTAACGCAGATTCTCGCTTGTGTTAGTAGAAATGCTTTATGCGAGGGGAGGTGGACAGGGCCGTAGTGGAGACGTGCTCACGCTGTCGTGGCGAATTGGCCGATGATCGGCGCTTCGCCGTGTAGAGCGGCAGGCTGGCACTCGATTGATCTGGCCCAGCGGTTGCCGAATTTGGGGCGCAGCTCAGGTTTGCTGCAGGCTTTGCTGCGGCCGGATGGAATCGCGTCCTCGGCGCCTGGAGGAGCGGCGGCGTTGCGGGAAGGACGGCGGGCCCGAGTTAAGACCGCGGCCCTCTGTTGATATGCTCTGCCGAGTTATGATGCGGCTGGACGTCGGCGTTGAGTTGCAGGAGGAGGAGTGTCATCCTCATGGAAATTTGCTGTTTGGACATGGTTACAGCGATTGGTAGAGCCAATGCTGAAGTCAAGAGAAAACGGAGGCATGACGTGTTTGACTATTTATAGGGGTTTGGTCTTGAGCTAACTGGATAATAGAATGATTGTGTGTGATGAATTAAGCCGAAGTCACACTAGAGTTTGAGCTTGCGAAATTCTGTCGTACGGCGCTGCGAAAAGGGGCGGGATTAAACAAGATGATTAGGCATTTAAAAAGCGAGCGATTGCTCCATGTTTTAAATTTCTGTTCAGAGAGGTCATGTTTTGATCCTGGATTGGTCTCACGCAGTCAAGTGATGCGATTTCGCAGGTCAGAGTTCACCAAGTTTGAACTTTGCAATGCAGCAACCTGCGAAATCTGACGCATGACCCTGTGTTTCCGGTCTGACGCATTCGCGTATGAATGGAAGTCTATGGGGAGTAAAGTCCAGTGTGACCGCGGCTTTAGCCTCGTCAAAGACTGATCGTGCTCCTCCCAAAATTTGTTTATAAAACATCACTTTGGTTTTCATTTTATTAGAATTAATATAATTATTAGGCTATACAACTTCTACATAACATTGGCTCTGAATGCGTTTTTACAGATAGACTTTTTGGCTCGAAGACATTTATACCTGTTAATTTCAGTGCTGTATTGTGACAGATTTCCCAAATGCTTCAGCTATTCTAACTGTCAGCTGGTACCAGCCTCAGTTTTGCGACTTGACTTGTGTGGCGTCTACGTATCAATGTCTGGACGACAGCAAGAGAAAGATGAGATCAGACATCAGACTCGATGTGTGGCCGCACGTCACGGTTACTTTACTGCAAATTTTTAATATTGGCTCATCTAAATCAACTTTTCATTCGATTAAAAGCCGACATATTGCCAGACAGACAAAGCAACTTTCAGTTTTGGAAGAGAGCGGCTTCAGTGATAAAAGACGCACACACACAGGATACACTCTTAGGCCTATTCATTATTTATTTTTTTAACATTAAACGCATAATAATCAAGTGCAAAAAAAGAACAGCTGAACTTCGGAAAAAGTGATCACTGCGGTTGCCGCGATGGTTGCTCTCTGCAGCTTGTCCGTGGCACAGCATTGCTAAATCAATTTTGTTTTAATAAAAAATAGGATTATTTATTATTAAACATTGTGAGATGATGGTCGCGTGATTTTTAAAATAAGTATGCGTTCCGTATTTATGGCTATTGATCTTATCTACCCGCGACCCACTTAAACATCAAGTATCCTACTTTGATTACCTGATCAGCAGATTAACGTGAACATAAAAGAATCACGCATAACAGGGTTTTATGCGTCCCCAGTATGCAGTGTCAAGAGAGTGACTCTTTAAGGTAACGTACACTGCACTCACTTTGTGTAATGTGTAAAGTCGTGGACGAATGTCAGCGCAAGGATAACTCATCCTTTAAATGTCTATGCTTAATCGTTAATAGATAAGGTCTGGATTCGCAGGGTTATCAACAATGTGTGTATATTTTTGGCTTGGAATGCAACAGGCAAAAAAAAAAACAAAACTAACAAATAAACTTCATTGAAACCAAATCTATGAAGTATCGGTACTCGGTATCAGTGAGTACACAAATTAAAATACTCATACTCGTATCGTTTTGTAAAAAAGTGGTATCGGTGCATCCCTAGCCCATAGAGTTAGAGTTAATCTGCTACCTGCTCATCATCATCATGTCTCTCTCAGCCTGGCCAGGGTGGTGACGCTCTCTCAGTCTCTGTCTTGATCTTTCTCTGATATCTGTGTGAATATATAGTGTTAGACATATGGCAAGCCGTTTTGACTTCTATTCATTCTCAGGATATGTATTCTTGATATCAACAATTCAGTTCTTGATATCAAATAGGTAATTGTTGATATCAAAAATTTAATTGTTAATATCAACAATTAAATTTATGATATCAAGAATTTCATTTTCACCAGTTAAGTCACCATAGGCTGCCATTCAAATTTATTGTTGGCATCAAAAATTGATTTCTTATTAGTTAAAATGAAATTCTTGATATCAATAATTTAATTGTTGATATCAATAATTGTTAATATCAAATTGTTCATATCAAGAAATACTTTTCAACTAGTAAAGATGTTCATTATTGATAAACAATTGGTTTGTCACTAGTGACAATGTTAATTTCTGATATCATAAATGTAATTGTTACTAGTGAAATTAGTTATTTTAGATATCAAAAATTACTTCCCTAATTGCTGATATCAGAAATACATTTTTAGATATCAGAAATAACAAGTGTAACATGTTGAAATATAATTGCAGATATCAAGAATTTACATTTCAACTAGTGAAATTAATTTCTTTATATCAGGAATTGACATTTTTACAAGTAACCATATAATTCTTGAAATCAACAATTTAGTTTCTGATATCAGGAATGCAGATTGTTGATATCAACAATTAACTTGTTGATATCAAGAATTTCATTTTTTTATATCAAAACTGCATATCCTGAAAATTAATACAAGTCAAAACAGCTGGACATTATTTTTTGATATCAACAATTACACTTTTGATACCAAAAATGCTGATTGCTGATATCAGGAATTGCATTTCCACTAGTACCAGCCCGAATTCTTGATATCAAAAATGACGTCATTACTCAGAGAAAAACATTTATGATATCAAAAATTAAATTTCAACTAGTAATAAACATAATTCTTGATATCTGTAACTTAATTCTTACAAGTTAAAAATGCCTTTTCACTAGTAATAATTGTTATTTTTAGATCTCACGAATTGCTTTTTGGATACGTGCATAGTAATGACAAAATTACATTTTTGATATCAACAACTGAATTTTTGATATCAACAATTGCATTTCCATTAGTTAAAAGTCACCATAGGCTGCCATTCAGATTTAATTGTTGATATCAAGAATTTAATTGCTGCTAGTAAAAATCGGTTTGTCATATTTTAGATATCATGAACTACCTTTTTGGATATGTGCATAATTTAATGACGAGTGTCATCCTGTCATCCCTTATAGGCCGGTGTTCCGACTCTCGGGACAAACTACTCCCCTTCGCGCGCACACACATCGCACACCTGAACGCAGCACTTGTAGTTTAACCACAGTCTATCTGCCAACACTCAAGTTTTTCCAAGGAGTTTCCCGTATTTCACATTTATCTTACGCCACCCACCCATTTTGCTGTTTCTCCCGGAAAACTTGGAAAAATTCCACCCCCCGGTCCTCATCTTTTTGATACGGTCTTCCCGGCGCCTGATATCCGGTCCACGGTACTAGTTACTAAAACCACAACCCCCCCCCCCCCCCCCCCCCCCCGAGTTCCCAGAATTTCGGAGACAAATGTTGGCAGGTACCAGCAGTTTATCATAGGCTAAACATTTTATTGATTATTTTGTTTCCACAGTTGGCACCAAGATTGTAATTATTATGTGGAGTGATTAACTTAACGAACTACACCCCTTGCTCTTCCCAATAAACTTCCCTTTTCATCACAAGAATTATTTGTAATCTTTTGTGTAGGCTATCAGATAGCATGAGTGCTGGTAAAATAACACACAAGACATACGTGGTCAATTTTCTAAACATGATATTTATACATCACATATGAAAGCGGAATAAGTGATATTTCTTTTTATGTAAGTTGTAACATGATTGTTATGATAGTACAATATTTAACAACTATTAGATAGTTGCAACTTAGAAAATCTGGAATCTGAGGGTTCAAAATAATTTAATATTGATAAAATGGCATTTTAATTTGCCTAAATTAAGCTTTTAGTAATGCATGTTACTATCAAGCAGAAAAGTTTTGATAAATTTACAGTAGGAAATTGCACAAGCACATAATCTTTACTAATGATTTTTGCCAAAATAAAAATGAATACTTTTGACCCATTCAATAGGTAAAAATACATCTATGCAACAGAAGACTGGTTTGTGTGCAGAGTCACATTTTTCTATATTACTTTTTTCCATTTTGAGACACGATAAGGTACATTACCTAAAGAGAAGATTTGTCAAATTTTTAGACACAATTAGTGATGTAGTTCTGTACCCTATTTAAGTAAGGACACCATTTAATCTTTTGAGTTATAACTGAATTCTCTGTCTATTCCAGTTTGATATATTATTTTACCAAAAATAACACTATGATATAGGCAGGCTACAAATAAAGCATTTACTTATTTATTTTTAAAAGACTTCTTTTATAATTTAATAGTTGTTGGTCTTAAGGTTAAACATTTATGTTACGATTATAGATTTTAAAAAATTTAAATTAAAAACTGATCTTTGACTAAACAAAAAGTCGTTTTTGTGCAAGAATTAATTGATACTAGTTGAAATGGAAAGTCAACATGTTACATTTGTTATTTCTGATATCTAAAAATAGATTTCTGATATGAATATAAATTATGATATCTAAAATGTTTTTCTTACTAGTAACAATCACATGCACGATATCAGAAATTAACATTGTCACTAGTGACAAAACCTATTCTTGATATCAAATATAAGTTTTTACTAGTAACAATTCAATTGTTGATATCAAGAATAGACGTTTGCACTAGTATCCATATGACAACTGATATCAAAAATAAATGCTTTTACTAGTAGAATTGCATTTCTGATATGTAAAATTGACATTTTAACTAGTAAAAAAATCAATTCTTGATATCAACAATTAAATTTGAATGGCAGTCTATGGTGACATTTAACTAGTGAAAATACAATGACAGATATCAAGAACTATACTTTTTACTAGTTGAAATTCAGTTCCTGAAATCAAGAATGAACATTTTAAAACTAGTAAAAACTGAATTGTTGATATCAAGGATAAACATTGTTACTAGTGGAAATGAAATTCCTGATATCAACAATTAGCATTCTGGATATTAACAATTAAGTTGTTGATATCAACAATTTAATTCTTCATATCAATAATTCATATCCTGTTAGCAATAAAAGTAAAAATGGCTTGCCAGAATAGTCGTTTTGTCCTTAATTGCATAACAGGATGTGGATTCTTGATATCAAGAATTAAATTGTTGATATCAAGAATCAGAATTGTTATATCAAGAATTGTATTTCTGCGAATGGTGACATCATTGCTGATATCAAGAATTAACATTGTTACTATTGAAATGCAATATTGATATCAACAATTACCTTTTTGATATCAAGAACTAAATTGTTGATATCAAGAATACATATCCTGAAATGAAAAAAGTCAAAAACGGCTTGCCATAGTTAGACACTCATAACATCATATTGTGTCCACTACTTATCATTAACACTCAGTTAATCCGTTTACCTGCTCGTCATCATCATAGCTCTCAGCCTGGCCAGGGTGGTGACGCTCTCTCAGTCTCTGTCTTGAACTTCCTTTTATATCTGTGTGAATATATAGTGTTAGACACTCAATACCAATCATATTATGTCCATTACTTATCATTAACACTCAGTAATCCGTTACCTGCTCGTCATCATCATGTCGCTCAGCTTGGCCAAGGTGGTGACGCTCGCTCAGTCTCTGTCTTGAACTTCTTTTATATCTGTGTGAATATATAGTGTTTAGACACTCAATAACAATCATATTGTGTCCATTACTTATCATTAACACTCAGGTAAAA
Source organism: Danio kyathit (assembly GCA_903798195.1). Classification (NCBI taxonomy): domain Eukaryota; kingdom Metazoa; phylum Chordata; class Actinopteri; order Cypriniformes; family Danionidae; genus Danio; species Danio kyathit. Next base: position 281,206 of record CAIGQS010000083.1, read on the forward strand.
TCCGTTACCTGCTCGTCAATCATCATGGTCTCTCAGCTTGGCCAAGGTGGTGACGCTCTCTCAGTCTCTGTCTTGAACTTCCTTTTATATCTGTGTGAATATATAGTGTTAGACACTCAATAACAATCATATTGTGTCCATTACTTATCATTAACACTCAGTTAATCCGTTACCTGCTCGTCATCATCATGTCTCTCAGCTTGGCCAGGGGGTGACGCTCTCCTCATCTCTGTCTTGAACTTCCTTTTATATCTGTGTGAATATATAGTGTTAGACACTCAATACAATCTATTGTGTGCCATTACTTATCATCAGGGACTTTACATTAACACCCGCCCAATATGCAGGCGTAAGAGTTCAGTGGTGGCGGGTAAGACAGACACTCCCACCTAGCCACTTTGGCTGATTAAAAATAATTTTCCCGGATAATAATTCATAAAAGCAAGTTTCGACAATAAGGATGGTCCAATATGCATGCAAAGGTGATCTTAGAATTGAGAAGCAACACAAATTAGCAAAATTATTGCGCTCATACCGCGTGACAATAAAAAAGCAGATGAATACCGAATGAGAGGATGATCACTCGCGCTAACAGCTGAGGTGATGCGCGGCGACTGTTTAAAACACGTGCGCGCTCATCGTTTCCTTGCGTGAAGCAACTGTGTCTAGAAACACAGGCTGATGTGATCATTGCTCTTTCAAATAGACTAGACAAAAAGTGATGAACATGCACCCACTGTCCTGCTGCTTTCAAGAGCTCCAGATTGTATTTTGTAAGCAGCAACCGTTTCACAAACCATTATTTGAACAGATTATTTATGGGTCTAACGTTAACCAGTGTGCGTTATAATCTTTCATTATCACACGGTATGATTATTACCTGCTTTCTTTTTGCGTAATGTGGTTTAATTATCATTTTTCACAATATCATTGCTTTAATGGGAGATTATCTCCCCATTTATTGTAGTTAACTGGTGATCTAGGGACCTTTATGCCAGGGACAGATTACTGTGCATATGTTTTGTTAAATAAAAAGTATAGTAAAACAGCTATATTATGCTTATTTTGACACATTTAAATTTGTGGCTAAAGAAATAATTGTTTATGTTTGGTGTGGTCAGAGATAAATTTGGTAATCCTTCATTTGAGCTCTGAAAATGATGTGAAAATAAAAACTAATTGCAATACTATCAAACAATGACCCATTTGCTCATGAACATTTAGGCAAGCTCATACACGACAAACAAAAAGTGAAAATGATGAGGCATGTGGAGATAACGCAAAATCTAAATCAGTAATTTTAGCATGTCAAGTCATATTTATGTGTATAAAATATATTTTCCCACAATAAAATTGTGGCTAGTGAAAAATGGCAAATAATGTTGGAAAACTACTAACCACAGTGGCTGGTGATCAAAAAAAAGTTAATGTCAAGCCCTGTTTATCATTATACTCAGGTTAGTCCGTTACCATGCTCGTCATCATCAGTCTCTCTCAGCCTGCCCAGGGAGGTGACGCTCTCTCAGTCTCTGTCTTGATCTTTCTCTGATATCTGTGTGAATATACAGTGTTAGACACTCAATAACAATCATATTGTGTCCACTACTTATCATTAACACTCAGTCCGTTACCTCTATCTGTATCTATATCTGTAAGAATGTTTAAATATTTTTTGCAGAATTGTTGAATTGGTTTCCACTGGGTTCATAATGAAGTGTAAAAGTGATTACATTAAGATTATTATTAGCACCAGGTTTATTAGGTTTAATATGTTTAATTATCATTAGAAAATCAGTGGTACATTGAACTACAACAATTTGTACCTGCTTATTTCCAGAAGGTTTTTTTCCCCCATTATCTGTAAAACAAAAAATTACCTTTCAGCAAGATCACCACACATTATTTTTAAATTACAGTGGTATAATTTATTCTTTTTTTTTTTTTTAAATAGTGGCCACATGAATGTGCTAAATATTGCTAGTATTACAATGACTTATATGACACATATGAATGTTTAATTCAGGATATTTTTGCTAATTGCTCCTACAAATTAGCCTAAATATATTTAAAAACAGAATAAGGCATCAACTTGATAACTTTAAAGTTTCATTGCACTTATTAATTTCACACGATATCATACCATACATAGAAAATATATCCATGTTACAGTTTGATAGAAAATCATTATAAATACTTTTGCCGGGTTTTCACAGCCAGGGTCACTTTTAAGCTGCAAAAACGACTGGAATAACTAATTTGTCATCAAAATTGTTACCAAATTTCAGTATTTTATTTGAAGCACGTGTAAAGACCAACTAATGTTAATTAAGCTAATGCTAACGTTAGCTAAATGAGGATCAGTAAGGCTAGGCCAGACTATAAAACACCTCAGCATTGTTTAACATTAATTAAAATTAATAAAGTCTCACCTGTGATACTGATGAATCTCTTTTCCGCCTTTTTTCCTCGTTGGCTTTGTCCTATCTTCGAGCACATGTCTCGTGATGGGCTCTGAGCTTTTGCAGCCTCCGTGACAGACACGCGTTCACTTCACATAACGCTGATCAGTTACTATATTGAAGATAGGTTCAACTTCTCCTCCTTCAGTCGCTCCCCTCCCCCACTCGCAACTCAGACTCCCCTCCCCCAGCGCGGCAACAAGTTCACGCCAGGGTCATGTGCAGACAATATCGCAACAGACTTTTACTCTGGTTCAGCAATATCACAACGACTTTTGCACTTAATTTCACTAGGCTATATTTTAATTAATTGGGTTAATGTTGTTTTAGATTTAATATATATCACTGTTTTACATTATTTGTAAATAAATATTTATTATTGCATAAATGCAGTTAAATTACAAAATAAATAAAGGTGTATACAGTAGATAGAATACATTGGATGACATGGAATAAGTTGTAGGGATGTATTTACTAAAAGGGGTAAACATTTAACTTAACTGATAAAGTGGTTTTGATATCTTACTTTTTAATTAAGCACGTTATACACATCCACACCATACAGTAATGTATGTATTTACATACACAGCTAAAGCATAACATTATGACCACATTCAGTTTTATATCACTGTTTTACATTATTTGTAAATATATAATTTATCATTGAATAAATGCAGCTAAACTACAAAACAAATAAAGGTGTATACAGTAGATAGAATACATTAGATTATCTGGATTAAAATGTAGGGTTGTATTGCCTAAATGGGAAAAATATTTAACTGATAAAGTGGTTTTGATATTTTACTTTTAAGCACATTATAAGTGTTACACATCCACACATAAGTATATACATACAATGCACAGCTAAAGCACAACATTTAAACCACATTCAGTTTTATATCACTGCTTTACATATTTGTAAATAAATCATTTATCGTGCAGTTAAATTACTAAATATATTTAAGGTGTATACAGTAGATAGAATATATTGGATGATATGGAATGATGTAGGATTGTACTAACTAAAAGCGGAAAATATTAACGATAAAGTGGTTTTGATATATTATTTTTTTAATTAAACACATTACAAGTGTCACATCCACAGTGTACAGTATGTACTGTATGCACATACATGACATTTATGAGCATGACATTATAACTACAAGTAATAATGATAA